>VICI01002889.1:0-15007 GCA_019593645.1 Akabosia matsudoensis
CCGAACCATTAACCAACCGCTTTTGAGAAACCGAACCGGCTAGAAAAAAGTATTTTGGTGCCTTTGAGATCTTAAAAAACACTAGGGCCATATGTTTAACCGTTTAACATCACTTAACAATAACACTTTTTTTGTGCGCATTAGTGTGAAGAACAGTACGTCCCAAATAAGTCACCTCCAATGGGACCACTCTGGATCCAAGTTGCTCGTGGGCACCGAGGACGGCCACGTCGAGATTTATGGAATGAGCGACAATTTGCTAAACAAGTGGCAGGTCCTCTACTCAGGAGCGTTTCCGGGTGAACCCATCCTACACTCGTGCTGGCTCGGCCTGCCAAGAAAAGTTTGTACCAGAACTGAAAATCCCTGCATATGTCTGTGATTGAACCTAATCATACTTTTGATTGGTTTTTATGATTCTAGGTGCAAGTAGTCGTGGACAAAGTGGACAGTGTAATATACAGCGACAAATATCACACAAGTGTCCTTCCCAGCAAGAAAGGGTTTGGAGGAAAATCGTTGGAGGGCTGTGTCGTCGTAACTGCGACCGGTTTGGTGGGGGGTCTAGTTCACTGTCCCCAAGACGACGTGAAGGCTATCACTGCGAAGGAGAAAATTTCGGCGGTCAGAAATTTAGTCGTTTGTGCTGACATGACATATTCAAAACGTGAGCTATCTGTTAATAGTTGAATTGTGTTTTCTTTGAAATGTGCAAAATGTCCAGGTAATTTTCTTGTACAAAATTTGTAGATGGTGACATTGTGTTAGTCACTGGCGGTGACAATCTCAAGCACCCTATTCTCGTCAATAAGGTTGACGTTGAGCTGGTCGGATTTCGGGATAAGGCTCAAGTGAACGTGACGCCCTCGCAGTCCTTATTTTTGCCACCGACATATTCAGGTATTTTAAGGCGAGACTTATATTTACTGTCTATATTTAAATTTGACATATTTAAATTCAGCAAGATCTCATATCCCTGTACGTTTATGGTTTCAGATTACACAGTCAGTTCGCTAAAGTTTGTCAGTAAAACTAGTGCCGACTCGTTGCTCATCTCGCTGATGAACCAAAATGGCAGCTCAACAGTTGTCTGTCTATTTGAGCTAACTCAGGAGTCGTTGCAGTTAAAGCCAAGATTTCAAACTGCAAATCCTGACAAGTTGATTACATACGTACGGCCATCTAAAAAATATTTCTTCAACCGAACTTTGGGTTGACTTAAAATTATTATTTTTTGTTTTAAATAGAAATGGCAGCTAACATCACAGTTACAATTTGGTGCAGCCGTTCTCGACACTTGTAGTGTCCCAGTCAACCTTGCAACAACCACGTACGCTTGTAACAACATCTCCTCCAACAACTCCACTTTACTTCAAAACCATATTCAAAACCTGACTCCGCAAACGGCTTCAGTGCTCACGCCACTGATAGCGCTAAGCTTGTCTAACGGCACTGTTGTATTAGCAAGAGCAGATAATTTACATCAGGTAAGAGCCATTTCCGCTTAAAATTAAATAAAAACTTGAAGGAAAGAAATTATAACATGAACGTTTGCTGATTTTCCGTCTAGATTGCTACAGTGAACTGTGCGACGAATAGCACTACGACCGGAAGTGCTATGAATTTCCCAATTAAAAGAGAACGCGATGAGTTTGAAGATAGTAAACCTGGTTTGAAGGCTTGTGGGAATGGTACAGGGGACCCGTATATATCAATGCAGTTTTCCTGGAGTGGCTCTATTTTAGTTGCAATGACTGGTAGTTGCCAACTTAGTGTCTATAAAATGCACCCAACAATTGACGCAAGTACGTCAAGTGCTCCTAATTATTTTCAATATCATTTATTTCGGATTCGAAAGTTAAATTGTAACTTTTTTTTTGCAAATTAGACAATGCGACTATGCTCATTGAACTTAGCATGATGGGGGGCCTTGACCCGTGGGATGTTATGATGTGCTTGCGACAAAATCAGATCGACAGTATTACGGACAGATTAAGTGAAACGTTTGCAAGACAACTGCCTGCTGTTCAAACCCATTACCACGCAAGAATCCTCGTCATCAAATCTGCGTTGTACAGGTAACTATCAAGTCAACTCTCCCAATTATAATATTGATGTATTTAAACGTGCACAAAGTGTATCCATGATACTTTTAGACTGGCATTCGGGGGCAATGCAAGAACAAACGATCAGACAACTCTGTTGACACTCTACTTGGTTTCCGGGGCATTGAAAGCTCTTCTAAGGCCTGGTGATTTGTCTTCGGTGGATAAAGGGCCGGCAGAGTCGTTATCTAGTAAGTGAAAATGGGAATAATATGAAACAAAAGGAACTCTGACTGATGCACCCTTTAAACATGTCCTCACTAGGCTTGCTGAGTTCAAAAGGCGAACATCTTGCAGACGTAGACAAAGTTTTAGTTCATCTCGTCCCCAAAGAGTATACTGTGGAACCCTCCACTTTGCAGTCTCTCCAACAGTTCCTCCAGTGGTGTGCTGATCTTGCTCTCAAATTGCTTGCAACCTTACCTGATTTACGTCATTCGAGAGCCCCACTGGTATGAATTAGATTATCAACTTACGTAACGTTCGATGAAAGTTTGGTATGTAACACTGGCCACGTATTGATTGTGCAGTGGGAAGTGTGTCGGGACTCGAAAGCAATTAGTACCCTTCGCGAGTTGATCGTACTGATGCGTATTTGGGGACTAATTCGGCCATCATGCCTGCCATCGTTTCGGAAAACTACTGAAAATCTGGACGTTCTTCCGATGCTTTTCAAAATGCTCACGCGACTTTCCGTAGCGCCTCATGATCCAGACGAGTCTCTAATTGGTAAGCAGTTGATTTTTCGTATTTTTATTCTGTGCAGATTGGTGCTAGTCAAAGTAGTTGGGCAATTTAACACGTAGTACAACAGCAAATAGTTAATCATAAGTTGCTTTGCTTGCTTAATGCTTTAATTTTGGCTGCTTTTATTTGTAAATTAATGGGCCTGCCTATACAGCATCACTTCTCCGCGCAAAAACACAAAATGGATTTCAAAAATCGTAGTTTCATATTGAATTTAGAATGGTAATAAGCATAACAGTTCCAGTCAAAGGCAAGATGTAAGAGTTGCAGAAACTGTGTTAAAAAAACAAATTATATACGCATTTTGGTAATGAGTTCACTAAGTTTAAGGCAGGGAGAAACATATTCAATACTAGGCGGTATAATTGTAAATGGCGGATATGCGTGTTGATGCAAGCCGGAACCAATTCAGATAAATATTATGAATTTAATTTTACACATGATTATTGTCATTCTCAAAATTATTCTCTCTAAAGAATTCTGTGTATTAGCTCAGAAAAAAAATGTTTAATCAGGAAAACCTCATTGGCTATTCATTTTAGACCGGATGCACTTGTAATACGACACTTGTAATATGGAATAGTTTGTTGGTTGACAACTGGATGGTGTTTTGTCTTGTTCCTACTGAGGGCATGCAATGTAGCTATATTTTAATACGTATGTTTTTTTAAACAAAAAAAAAGCTTATATTTAACAGTTTGTTTTTAGAATCAAGAAGCATGGTATAAGTCATGACCTTATATGAAATCCTATAGAGCTAATGCCTTCGGAAAATTTTCAGGGAAAATTCTTAAGGAATTCTTAAGATCATTGCTTTCATATTCATTAATCATGCAAACACTGTAACTGTAGCAAATCATTTTTAAAGCTTGAAAAATTCTCTTTGTTGTCACCTCAAATCGCATACATGACAGAACACAGACATGGGCAGAGGACACAGGTCGGTCTCCCTCGGAAACATAAAGAGCAAAGACGTGTATTAGGTATCCCATTTTCTTCTAGTAAAGTTTGCGATTGAGAGTACGGTTTCATGTCCTGAAATAATGTGCATTTCATAATGATTCTTTTATTATTATTTGCATGTTATTGAAATCAGCAAGTGGAGAATATTTGCAGATGTCTTTAGCAGTTAACCTCCTCGGGTTACAAGTCTAGATTCAAGCTCATTTTCTCTTAATATTTATGTACGGACTTGGTACAACCATGCATCTGCAGTGCTTGTCTATGTTGGAGTAATCTTAGTTTACACAATTCCAAAATCTTCAAGTATTAATTTGGTGACAAGATGTTAAATAATGCCCTAACTTATAGTTTTGACTACTCGTAAAAAATTTTTTGTCCACATTTCATCGGACATCGACATTCAGTCGGTTCTTCTTTTTTTGTATGCAATTCTATACTTCCTGTATTTCATTTTGCCGATTTATCGGCACGTACGCAGTCTGTCCTCATGAAAAACGCAAGTTCTCCCAATGTATCATTGACAAAAATCCATGCTATAATTATTGTTAATACGGCAGCTGAACGAATTGTCGCTTTTTAAAATGTATTTTTGCATTTCATTACACACAAATCGCTTGATTTAAGCACGGCTAGGAAAAATGTATTGCAGAGCTTGCTCCAAAATGTGTCATCATGATCGCATATTCTAATTTATGCTCAATGACTTTGGCCCTGTGTCGTATTGTCAGTTATTAAAATATTATGTACAGAATACTATCCGAGCTACATAAGATAACATGTAAGCTTCCAAAACATTTTTTTCTTGACATGGGTCTACACAATACATAATATATAGTCCTAAAGTATCCACAACGATAGCATTCATATTCAAGCATCTAACACGTAGCTTTGTTCTTTTTGATACTTTTAACCTGTGAACGAGGAGCACTATCTGGAGTGTCATTACAATAATAACTGCCGTATGAACCTCAAATGGTAAACATTTAAACAAGGAAATATTGTCTTCTTAGAAGTACCACAAGTTTTTCATTCCTGTGGTTTCATAATCAACACAAGCTCATCGTGTTAGACTCGTAGATAACTTTTGTCAAGACGCTGTATGATATCTGCCGGTACACACTTAACAATATCATACGAGTCGTAAAAGAAAACATTTTTTTTACTTGAAGTTTTTAGCTCCATGATAAAAAGTACCTTATTAAACTTTTTCGTGTACAGCAGCAGCTTGACATCAATATGAGTCATAAACATGTCGGTGATAGATGACATTTTCAATTGCTTGTGAAAGTTCCATCCCTTCATAGTTGATACTCTGTCATTCCGCCTTTAACGGGATAGGACGAGAAGTTGCTAGAGCTATGAAGACTCGCTAGAGCTATTTACCAAGGCTACGTTTTTCTTTCATTTGGACATGTTTCTGAAAAAAAAGTTGCCAGATTGTAGGGGAATATATAAAAGTGTCCAGTAACTGGGACGGTTCCACTCGGTGATTTTCCTCTTCCTTTTGAAACGCAAATGACGTCTTGATTTTTGTTTTATTTATTCAGAAGAGTGGGCAGGATCAAAAAGCTCAACTTATGTAAACCTCTTTTGATAAATTCTATTTGTTTTCATTAAAAACGATAATTTGAGCGACAAAGCTATATGGCTGTACAAGTGTCAAAAGACGCTGGTTGTCGAATGTAGTGTGAGTAACTTTCTTCCAACTTCCAACTAATTTACAAAGAAAAGGGCAAAGTTTTCAAAAAATGGACGAAGAATACCGGAGAAATCATTATAGACAGCCTCGTAAGTTTATTAAAAAATCATCTAAATGTCATACATTACGAATAAAAGCCATGCAAAAGTGTCGTCGCATATTGTGACCACCTCCAAATGTCAAAGTGCCTGACCTTTTGCAAATTTTTGGGGAAAAACATAACGGTGCACGTGTTGATTCTGTTTTGTAGATGAGGCACTCGTTAGAGGATTTGATTCCCGAAAGCTCCACAAAGATCCAGAAGTAAATCAGCCAGTTTACACGCTACTGTTGGTAGTACTAGCATTTGGGTTAGTTGTTTTAGCCCTGCTATGCCTAGCGATGTGGTTGGACCACAAGCGAAGAAAGAGGGCTGAAAGAGTCGAGAAAAGTGCTCGTCACACAAACGTCAAAAGTGCAAAGCATTTCCACGACGAGCCAAGTCGACAAAGCGAGAAACAATCGTTCTCTCAGCGAGGTAGGAATCTGTATCCTAATCCGGAAATTGAGGAGAAAGGCTCATTATTTGGTGGTTCAATTGTGACAACGACTACAACGGAAATACAACCGAAGGCGCCGCCACTCAGTTGCGAGAAAATTGACGAGATATCGAGGAAAAGTAGTAGTTTCGGGATGGTGAATATTCGGCATCAGCAGAGTAGTCAAGACTCCAACTCGTTCTCTACTCAGCCCCCGTCTACGTCCACGACGAATGCTTCGTCGAGTATCAGTTTGGCTGGGAATAGTAAACGGATGTCGAGACTGGAGTCATTCCCGTACGAGGAGTATGGCATTCCGGAGTGTGAGCGACAACCAATTAAAACACGGGTGCAGGATTTAAAGGGCTATGATCACTTTTTGCATATTACAAGGATAGATAGTGAATTTTTGCGGGAAGACGAGCAGAGTAACAGTAGTGGGAACGAAGAGGATGGAAACACGGGGCAATTTGAGAATCAACCTACTCTTCCTCGCAGCTCGCAAGATAAATCAGCAAATTGATCAACTTTTTTTTCAAAAGAAACGATTTTCGAGTATGAAATTTTAACTCGGGAAAAATCCCTTTTAATAGTCTTCAAGACGATGTTTTACTCCAGAAAGTTTCTTTCATTTGGAGCCTAAATATGCTTTGTATAGTTCTAACGTTATGATATAGCTAGCTGACAAGTATAAAATATTATGTTTTGTAAAGGAACTCGGAATGTTTGAATTATCTTAGTTAGTTTTTTTAATATGGTTTGACATTTGACGATTAGTCAAGTATTATGAGTAGTTTCTATTGTAAGTAGTTTTCTAGAATAATAACTGGCAGTAATTCGCTGTTTTTGTCGAAAGTATGCTTTTAAAGTAAGTAGCGGCTTAGTTTACTGCGTGCGTAGCATGTTTTTTAAAAAAAGAACAGTTTTTATACGCAGTTAGATTTCTCCTGGAAATCCTTAAATGTGCTTAAGACTTTAATAAAGATTTATATTGTTCAAATCAGTAGTTAATTGGTTCGATATAAGAGTACTTGTGGTAAGGTTAGGTATTAGAGTTGACTAGCTCGCTCCTCAGATTCATACTGATATATTTTTATGATAATTTTCATGAAACTTTATCGAAGTATGACTTTGCTACGGTATTATCTCATTATCGTCATGCGACATTTACGGAAAACATTTATTTTCCTCACCCTTAGTAGTTACTTCGAAGAATTTAGTGTACATTTCACTTACTATTCGTACGGCCTTGGAGCGTCCATACGTTTTGCGGCTGCACGGCCACCCACTGCCAGCAAAATCTTTTAAAGTGCCTACGTCACAAATTTCTCTTATCCAAGCTGGAAGTGGAAACCTTGTTATGTAAAGATAATAATCAAATTCTGGGCTGGCTTTTGAATATTAGAGGAAGTAATGACGAGCTATGCTACTATTATTGATCATCATTGCCTATAGATCCTCTTTGCATGAGCTTCTCGTTGCATTCAGAGTTCCACGTGCAGTGGTTTACTCGTCGTGGGAGTTGTGTATCTTTGTCAAGATTTGTGTTTGCGCACCGTTTACAGAGCTAAAGTCGGTCTACCGACAAATTAGAATAATTGATAAATGACTCAATGAGCTCAGCGTTACGCTATGCATCCCAATTCCCAATCCCAAGCTTTGAAAAAAAGACATTCTCTTGCCCTGAGCGTTTTCTTCTATTCCAACGTTCGGGCGTCACAGTAACCGCCATTATAGTGTGTGTCTTTATGGATCCGAGATTTACACCTGCTTACTATCTTGCCCAACTGTAAATTTCCTTTTTCATGCTTGCCAATGTTTTTACAGTAGCGTAAGTACTTTGCAATTCTGAGGTAAATGTAAATTAGCGATTAATCCCTTGCGCTTTGTGCTTGGTTCTAGTCTGTATTGGGGTTAGGGTAGGTTTCTTTCTCTGTTGACTAAGAATTTAGTACAGTTGCTAAGGCACACTACAGTTTCAACTTGATTTCTGTGTGCGGGTTGAATTCTGTTCTGATCTAAATTTTTCCAGGTGGCTACTGCCCATTTGGATAGGAAATATCAGGGAAATGAATTTTGCATTGATTAAAAACATAACTGAATTACAAACTTCAAGCAGAAGCATTGCTTTAATGAAAAAAGACCACGCACTAACATCCTAGCAAAACTCTAAAGCATAATATTTCATCTGCACAAACTATAGGTAGAAAGAAACATATATGTGACCGTCTCAGGGAAAAGAGCATATCTCGTGTAAAAATAGAAACAAGAAAATAGAACCTAATTCTTTTTTCTCTGAAAAATATGCCAAGGCGTAAAGGTGAAAGTTTCGAGAAACAAAATTTTCTCCTTTTCACTTCACGCCTGGTAATATTTTTCAGAGAAAAACGAATTCAGAGTCTTTTTTTGTGTTTTTTGCACGACACATCCCCTTTTTCCTGGGACGGTGACATACATAGAAATAATAGAGAATTGAGGCCGATATTGAATTGTACTTATATATTTTGCACATCTAACTTATCCTAGAACACAATTACTGTTGCAGTTTCATAAAGGCGTTAAATTTTCTCTGCATTTCCGCTTTTACTCTGTTATCCGCCAAAGTAGTATGCAATAATAAATATTCTTTCTTTTTTTTCTCTAGATGAATGCTGCCTTCTACCAAGTGAAGTTCAAATCCCTAATTATAGTCCGTACATACCGAATAAAAATTACGGAATATCTTCAAGTCTTATATTTTCGAGGCAACACCCACTCATGGTAAGCGGTTGTGAATTACACACTGGCTCATAGACGCCTATTCTAGTTTGGCGGATTGGCTATGTATATTTTCGGGTGAAATAGCATTCTCTTCTCTTTGCGCTTGAAAACTGATCCATATTTTTTTACTTTGTTACGTAGTTTGAGTTTGGCAAGTATCCTTTGAAATGCTCATCGGGTTCAGACTCAAACGGAAATAATTGGATGGATGGCTTAAGACTGCTGTGGCTTGGGAAGAACCCAAATGGAATAAAGGTGTGCAACAGGTACGTCAATAGCTGAACGAACAACGAGTACTTTCAACTTTCCCCTGTTCGTTTGCATTTTTTTAAATCTAAAATTTGCTAATTTTGTTTC
The DNA here is from genome assembly GCA_019593645.1 of Akabosia matsudoensis. Classification (NCBI taxonomy): domain Eukaryota; kingdom Metazoa; phylum Arthropoda; class Collembola; order Entomobryomorpha; family Paronellidae; genus Akabosia; species Akabosia matsudoensis. Next base: position 9,150 of record VICI01002889.1, read on the forward strand.
TCAGATGCGGCTGCTGCACTCTCACCAATCTACCACCAAGATCGGCCGCTAATAAAGCTTGGGATCAAAGATGGTTGAGGGGATGTCCCTGTGGGGGCAATTGGAAAATCCCCTCTTATTTACCTCAGCCTAAAGTCGTCGATCCCGATAACTTTCTTAACTTTTAAAGGGTTAATTTATTGTACACACAGTATTGTAGTTTTAGATTTTGTTAAAAATGAGGAACGCGCAGAGAAATAAAGTTCCAAGCTATTGTTCTATGTAGAATATAGCATAGATGAAAGCTACATAGACATGGATGATTCATATTATTTTCATTATTTCAGTATGTCCATGAGTGACCATACTTGAGTTACATCATAACAGCGTGATAGATTTGCCCTTGTACTCTGCCATTCCTGCCCCAATTGATATTTCCTGTGCATCCACACATGCATCCATCAACGACAACAAAGAATTTTTATACCCGATGAGACTAAGATTGGACAATTTTGATTTGAAAACTGCCCACCACAAGTCGGTGAAAGCACTAGACCCTAAGGCTAATTTTGAGAAAGGTAAGTGAAAGTACCGCACCTCACCCAGAGATGGTTGCTATAGGTTTAGTCAATCTGATCAAGCAGGCAAGAGTTCCAAAAAATGCACAGCGATCACATTCTTGACACAATACATTACTTCCAGGATCTTATTACCTTGATTCAATTACCCATACAAAATCAATACAAATGTACTTTACTTTAATGGTGGCAGACAAAAGATATAAAAAAATCTCCAAAAGTGGTGACGGTGACCAGATATGTATACTAAGATTACTTTTTTGTTGATACGCCACTTTCAAATTGTAGATTGTTGTTGCATACCAGATTTTAGCTATTCCAGATTGCAAGCAATTCTACACGAAGACATTATGTTGGCAGAAAAATCACGTGAAAAAAGGCAATGCGCCAAATGTACAAAAAAAAATTTGCATTCTTGTATGGCATATACTCTAGAGACACCACCAACCTTTTAAAATGTTTAGATTGTAGGAAACCCGGACTTGGTGGATTTCTTAAATGCGCATAAGTGCAAAGTAAGTATCGTCAGCAAGCTTCCCCGTGGATGGATTGTCATTACCTTATTCAACCCTTATTTTGCTAATTCGTTTTTGTAAAACTGACGTAGTTCAACGGACAGGTAGCTTTTGTATTCAACTGTCCGTCGTTTCCTCCAACCTCCTCCTACTCATGTCGTTGAACAATGAGCGTATATGTTTGGCAAATGGAAACGCATTCTACACCCCCCAGAGACATGAATAACACAAGCCGAGCTCTGCATAGTTTGCTTAAGATGTGACGAGAGTTTTTAAAATTCTTTCTGAAAACGGTACATTTGTTTACTTTGTGTTTACCATGATAATATTTTGTATGGGTACTCGCGAAGAATAAGTTCTTTGATGAGCAGCTCTAACATCTGAATATTTATATGTTGCTGAAATGAATGGAAACTCAGTTTGGTACATTTAAAATGTTACATTCGTATAGATATACTTTTCAGTAGCTTTTGATAACGCTAGGAAGGAGCATATTGCAAAGAAGATAATAGAAATAAACATGCACGGAAGAACTCATAAATAATGAAAAATTAAGCTTGCCGAGTTTCTGCAGAAAATTGCATTAACTCTCAAACTACATAGAACGTGTAGTTTACACGGAATGTATATGAAATATTTTATGCTTTTTATTTAAATTGACACTGACTATGTTTTGTTTTGCTTATTTTAAATTTCAAACGTTTTATTATATTTTTAGCTTTCAATCCTTGAGTATTTTAATCAGGATACGGATCCGAAGCCTCTGTCAATACACACATCATTATTAAATTCTTGACCACGACAGTTCTAGATGGGATAAGATCAATCACTTAAACTTTCTTTAGACCTTTCACCGCATTTAATCACGAAAAATGGACGATGAAAGGAGCATCTACTTCGAGGCATTTCCTTGATCAAAATATTTACATTATGAGATGGGCTCGGATAAAAAAAATGCGTACTTTTCCTACGAAAAGTTCAATTTACATTTCAAGCTCATGCATGAGTGTGTGAATGGGAGGAAAAAATAGAAAATAAAAGTATGATACGACTTGTCTCAAAAAAAGAACACAAAAATTACAACTTTTTTCTTATACTTTCCCTTGTGCCATCTCCCCTTTTCCGAGAATACTTTACGTGACACCTTCTCTTTATGCATAAGAATTGGATTAGTGTAGGTGTTGAAAATTGAAAGAAAATAGGGCGTTTTTTCCCCATTTATAGGCTTGGTTCTTCTTTTTTTTGCAAGGTTATTAATATTGTTTAAAGTCTAAACTCAGCCTGTTACACAGGATGACGTGACTTGTCAACGGTCTTACAATTTCGTAAACTTTTATCTAGAAAATTCTCTTTGTTATGCTAGAAACTTTTGAAAACCTTAAGTTTTACAAGTGGTTTCCCATGAGAAAACAGACGGGCTAAGAAAAACAGGTACTTCATATACACAGCTTACTATCTCACACCTTTCACAAATTCCACCAACTTTTTAGAACGTTTAATTTGCCCCCCCCCCCACCAATTCCCCTCTTTTGAATACAATTGACACACTTGCAAGATCTAAAATAATTGTGGGGATTAATGCGTGATAGGGCTGTTTTGTCAAACCTTAACGACAAGTAATCATTTGAAATCGTTGCCTAGATAGCCGCAAGTATAGCATAGTCCAATGTAATTCAAATTCATGTACGATATCTCGCAAACTTGGTTAGCTACGCCAGCGCCTAATAGCTCGAATGACTTACTCTTAAGCATAGTCAATATAAGATAATTTTAGTATAAATGTGGGGGGAGGGGGGTAGAATGCAGGCACAGCAGCGACGGATCTTTTGATATTTAACCGGGAAGGAAATCAGACTCACAAATACGACGCTCTATTTGGCAAATGCATCGCTGTGGGCTGTCATCACTAGAATTAGTTTGTACAAAGTAGCCAAATATTGGCTTTATCTCTTTAATAAATAGAATATAGGTAAAGCAAACAAGACATGTCAACATTTTTATTGCCTGCTAAAAGCTAATCTTGACTGTCCGTCCCTTTTTCTCGGCATCGGATCTGATCGCACAGAAGTGAAAGTGATTACATCAATTACTTCCTAATTGTGTCGATGACTTAATAGAATCCAACCGAACTCATCCTTTCCCCCTCTGTTCGGTTCGGGTCCGTGGACAAATCTAAGCCATTCTGGAAAGTTGCACACAAAACCAGTCTAATTTTTTCCTTCCTGCTTCAATTTGTTCCCGACGTCGTCGTGGGCGTCATTGAAGCTTGACCTTTTGGATAGGACCTGTAAAGTAACCGCTTTAAAATTCTGGAATAACCAAAATGCTTAATTTTTTTCACAAATGGTCTCACATTTTCAACATCCGTAGAAATGGCAATACAGTCAAATCTGTCTATAAAAGCTAGCCCTGTAAAAGACCTCATCTTTTAAAGGCAACATTTCCATCGCCCGTTCGGTATTTACCCAATGTATTGTCCAAGCCCTAGAAAAGACACGCTGTATTGAAGGCTTTTTTTTGTCGCCCTTGGATGCCTTTTATAGACAGATTTGACTGTATTAGATTATGAATAGCGTGGCAAAATAACTTCAGTTGGCGGAAACGATATGGCTAATGGTTTTTGTTTCGAGGAAATAGGATATCAATCTCTGCACAGAAATACAGAAACAGATCTCAAGATTCCATGTCCTGCTGCGAGTCCGGANGAAACGATATGGCTAATGGTTTTTGTTTCGAGGAAATAGGATATCAATCTCTGCACAGAAATACAGAAACAGATCTCAAGATTCCATGTCCTGCTGCGAGTCCGGAGTGGAGAAAAAAAAACCTTTCTCTTTTTATATGACTTTTGCGCTTTCTCCACGCTAGCTATTGTTACGCTGTTTGTTTTTAGCTAAATAGGTCTGGTCTACGGTTTTGCTTGCTATCGGTATGGCAACATGTCGAGGTTTTTACAAAAGGGGTTTACGACTCGCCGGCTATTGTACCGACAAAGTTAACCTATCCAAGATCGGGTTGATGATAGTCTGTGAATTAAAAAGAAATAGTCATACAGTTTTTAGGAAGTCGTAAAAAATATGTACCTATTCCTGAGAATCACTTGTTGTATTCCTTGATTTGACTGTGTTTACACGTCCGTACAACATGAAAATTGCTGTCCCGCCCAATCTACTCTCGGGAATCGCTCAGGTTTTGATGCATCGCAACGAAACTTATTCCAGGGAAACAAACAAGTTTTACTCATGTCCTGTTTTGTCTCTCGGTGTACATTGTGCATCTATAAAAACGGAGTTTTTTTGGCATAAATACGCACTTAGCCTTAATCACAATGAAAGCTACAGGCGTACGTCAACGTGAGTCACTCAGGGAATGGATCAAATTAAAAAAAAGTTCATTGCGTTTTAATCTGATGAGTAGTGCATGGGATTCTTAGATTTACGTTTCTCCGAATGTAATTTCTGTTACTTTAAACGGAAAGCAGTGAAAGCAAAAAAAAACTTGTTTGAATGACTGTCGTAATTTTTAATAATTCTTTTACACGAGAATTATCGTCCTCTCATTCAAGTTGATATCATATGTCAAGAAGCGTGTGTCGTAATATTTTACTCATACTGGCTTAAGGCTTGAGTAGGAGGACTATTTGATGTATGATTTATTATATTACATAAAAAATATTATGTGCAAAGAGGCTACCGTGTACCCCATCGTTCAATTTTGAAGTGACTAATTTGGGGCCACTCTCTGTTTATTAACGGAAATACATACATGCACCTGTGGAGAAAGCACCTGAAATCATAGCCCATAAAGCCCAACTGTTACAGGTTTAGGTTTAAGTACCGACAATTGGCCAAAAGATGTGTCTTCTTGTTAATATTATTAGGAAACCTGATCCAACGGATGTGCAGTCACTGTCCGTCTGTGCAGTCAGTTCAGTATAGACTGATTAGATGGGTAATAGTACCCACGTCTACATAACGGTTTGAGCTTCCCAATGAACTCTCCTTGTAAATTTTTAGAGATTTCATATACACGTCATACAACTTGTTTACTTACTTACCTACCATGTAGGCAGATACATTCTCCCTGCCAATTGAAAAAACAACAAGAGAACAAAGAGAGAACTAGACCACATGACAAAAAGGAAAGAAAAACATTCCGTTGTTAAAACAAAAAAAGAAAAATACACTTAGGTATTTGAGAGTACTTTCCTCCACAGCTTAGTCCCCAAACCGGTAGAAGCTATTTGCTTTGGGTTATCTAAATCATGTAAGAACAAACCTCCCACTCTAACTAGATTCCACGTCAAACCTACCTGATGCTCTCTCTCTCTCTCTCTCTATTTCAAATTGAGCGATATGATTAAACCGTATTTATTACAGTGTATTCATGATGCGTTACGTCATATTGACAGAATTAGCAGCTCTCCATTTGCCAAATTGTTTATATTCTGGTTGCATGCTCGATGTGATTATCGGCTGGACGCACAAAAAAAGTTTGGTCAAGTCATCACAACTTTTACACCTACCACTTTCGGCGTAGAATAAACTGTGCCATAAATCACTTACATTTCTCTGTCATTCCTCTTCTATGATATCATCTTCGCAGTACTCTGAGCATATCGATGTTCCTATCAGAGGTGGCAGCGGTCAAAATTGTGGTCTGGTTATAAATGGCTAAAAACGGTTTATAACGGTCTGGTAATAGATGGCTAAAAACGGTTTATAACGGTCTGGTTAAAAACGGTTCAGACGGTCAAATCGGCTTAAAATGGTCATAAAGAAATAAA
>VICI01002890.1:0-14995 GCA_019593645.1 Akabosia matsudoensis
AAGGCAGGTATTATCATACTGCGCCTTGACAAGGAAGTCACAGGTGGGGTGAAGCCTCTATGCTCTAAACCTATCTAATTCAAAGAAATTTCATTGGTTAAGCTTTACTTGTACTGAACATACATGGACATATACCTACTAGTTATTTGGAAACCCTTATTAGGCATTTTAGAATGCAATGGGTCCTAATATGACTTTTTATGTAGTACGTATGGTCGATAGAAGGCGCATCTTTTGCCCAATCGAGCTCAAATTTTGCAAAATGGTTAGAGACATCTTTTGACGGAACATTACTGATTTTGAGCCCTTAACAATAAGCCGTTTTCAGGTTCTCGAAGGTGCCCAAATGGGTTTCTCACCTTACTCTTGAACTGTCATTCCAAGAACCCTTCCTGGAGAAAGTTGCTCCGAGTAGGAGAATTTGTAGTTCATCTCCGTTGCAAAAGTCTCTTAGTAACTGATTTACGAATGTACTTACATATATGTTATACGAACTAGTCGATGCTACCGTGGTTTGCTTTTAATATAATACACCAACAGTCGAACACAAAATGTAACGAATAGTGTAGCTCCAAGTGACATTAGGCTACAATATATGTTTAGATCGCACATGACATTGAATGAGAAAAAGATATACTACGGAGTACTATGGAAGAAGTTTCTTGGCTTCAACGAGAAATAATATAGGAGGTCAGCGAAAGACACTTTGTCCCTATGGGAGAGAATCTCGTGCTTCTTTCATAAACAATGTCATGGGTTTGGAAAGCAGAGAGTACTTTCAAGCAAAACGCAGGTAAATAAACTAATTAAAGAGAGTGGGCATGAATTCCTTTAGGGTTTGAGACAATTTTGATCGCGTGTGCTACGACCCAACTTGTCAATGAAAAACTTCTGTCATTTAAAGTTGCAGCCTATTAATATATAGCCCGTCAACTGAAATGTTTTTCTTTACCTAAAGAAAAATGTTATATCCAGTATCTAACAATGCGAAAAACCTTGTCTTCGACCAAATATCATTAGGAATCCGAATGAGAAAGAGTATTTGAATCCATTCTGTCTTAAGCCGAGTCATCTCGCTTTGCAAACTTACAAACTATAGATTGATAACCGTGTGTACACATAAGTATCCTCAAATTAAATTCACCGCATGCAAAATTCCAACTCATTCATTATTGAAGATGACTCGTTTTTCGACATTGTTATGAATTTGAAACATTAGTAGCAGATACCGAATGCCGACCAACTTCTTTGCTTTCTCTGCTCAAATTCCATTTCAACCGCTGCTAATTTCCTCAGGGACTCTGAAATTGACCTGTTTGCATTTCCTACATTTTACGTCAATGTTTTATGACTTTACCAATATGTATGGTTGGTAAAGAAGGTTTAATAAAATATTTGTCATTTCCGGGCTTTTACANTGGTAAAGAAGGTTTAATAAAATATTTGTCATTTCCGGGCTTTTACATAAAAATTTAAAACGTGTAGGCACAACTATTTACCATAGACCGATAGTTGAACGTAAACACGACTTTAATAGTTCGAATTTGTTCCAGGAACAGAAAACAGAATGTTTAAAATAGTACACAAATTTTAAGGAATTTTGGAGCAAACAAATTTTGACATAGAATTATCCAAACCAGTACCTTGAAGAAATCAGTTTCGCTTTGTAAGTAAAATGATACAGATGCAAACATTTGTTCAGATACTTAAGTTAAAAGGAAGCATATACGACCTGCCTATTTACTTCTCGAATTCACATAACCTGTTACCGTGTACAGGGCATTTATTGTAGCTAGAGTTTTCTCTCATGTGGATAGGAACAGAAAACAGAATGTTTAAAATAGTACACAAATTTTAAGGAATTTTGGAGCAAACAAATTTTGACATAGAATTATCTATGTCCAAACCAGTACCTTGAAGAAATCAGTTTCGCTTTGTAAGTTAAATGATAAAGATGCAAACATTTGTTCATACTTAAGTAAATAGGAAGTATATACGACCTTCCTATTTGCTTCTCAAATTCACATAACCTGTTACCGTGTACAGGGCATTTATTGTAGCTAGAGTTTTCTCTCATGTGGATAAGGAATGTATAAACTAAACTCTCCATTTTTTCTTATTTTGTTTAGAAATACCCACCTGCTTCATCCAAAAAAGCTCCTTTTCCCTGGAAAAGATCTCAACTGTACTTGGCAAGCCCATGAAACTAAGTCGGAACTTTCATTCAACCTTAAAACTTGGTACAATGAGCGAGAGGTTTTTGGGTTAGCAAAGTAAATATTAGATACAAGGACAACATGAAACCAACATGCAGTTTCCTTACGAAAAACTCTAGTTTTTTTCACGTGTTTGGAGACGATATTGCTAGAGCAGTTACACTTGTGGCCATCATCACTAGAAAACGGGATTTAAAGTGAAAGCCAGAGAATTTTATTAAAAACCAACATGCAGTTTCCTTACGAAAAACTCTAGTTTTTTTCACGTGTTTGGAGACAATATTGCTAGAGCAGTTACACTTGTGGCCATCATCACTAGAAAACGGGATTTAAAGTGAAAGCCAGAGAATTTTATTACTTTTATTCCAAGATTCTGTTCAGAATTGAATGAGGATATTGAGCTCATACAAAAAGTAAAACTAGTCTACACAAGGCAACGTTCTCTTATTTTGGTAAAGTTTTTTATCTGCTTTTTTTCTGTACTGCATACCGTTGATTACAAAGCTTGCAATAGATAACTGAAAGAGTACTAGAGCCAACAGGTATTTTTTAAGTTGCCAATCTGTCGTATCGGTAGAAGATGGGAGAAAAGGGAGAGTTGATTACAAAGCTTGCAATAGATAACTGAAAGAGTACTAGAGCCAACAGGTATTTTTTAAGTTGCCAATCTGTCGTATCGGTAGAAAACTTGAGAAAAGGGAGTTGGGGCAACTAGGAAGGCTTCATTCCTGGTTAGCCTTTAGACGAGAGAGTACACGATGGAGAGAAAGCCATAGCTTTGTCTTGTAACATTTTGTCTGAGTGAGCGTCAAATATTATTGAAACCCTCACGAAGATACATTTCATCAACATACTGTGTTTTTTCCGATTCCAGATTAAAAAACTTAAGGCCCGGAGAAAGAACTTTTTCCCCAGTGTGCATGCATCAGTGACAGTGGAGTAAGCACATAACAATATGAACATAAAAATCCGGTCAGTTCTCCTTGTCCTTTATGGTTTATTTGCCATCTACGCTGCTTTTAAACTTGGAGAAAACTTATACTTGGCTTGGATCCAGTTCACCGACTTCACAGATAGCCGTCATGACACTGTACCTCGAAAGTCACCACCTCGAATCCAGTCATCATATTCGTTGTAGGAAGACTTTTGACGCTATTTAAGTAAGTTTTATTTCACTGGAAAGCATCCAGTAGCCTACCTTTTGCTAAAGTGGCAATGAAAGTGCAGTTTTGAGTTTGGTCTTTTGTGCTCGCGAAAATACTGATTTAGTAAGTTTTGATGACTAGTATTTGTTCTTGTCCATTGGAGCAATAACTTACAAACAAAAGGAAGCGAGGAAGAGTAGGAATAGGTGACCTTTACAGAAAAAAACAATCTTTGTGTCTTTTGGCGCCCTGAACACACGGGTGGATTCAGTGAATAACTTGGTTGGTTCCCTGTGTTCTATCTATAGGGGCTTATTTGATGAATGGGACTAGAGCTAATTTGTTACTGTCAAAGTAGTATAACGCGACGGATACTATTAAAAGCTAGTTTAGTGACGAATTAGATACTTAAACAGTTTTATTTTACTTTGATCATTTCGTATCAATGAGACTAACAATGAGCAAAGTGAAAGCACGAGGGAACTGAGAAACCATCTATCAGACAAGTGGGATCGGCAGATAAGAAAAGTTTGAGTCTTTTCGACCAAGAGCGTCCTTGAAAAACTACTGCTCTTAACTCACGCGCTCTACTAAGTTGGTATCACCATCATATCATCATTTGGTGAAACAACAAAGCCCATATAGGAATAACATAAAAACGTTGTCACTGCTCTTCCCTGGCTACACACAGGGATGATCTCAGACAGTCAGGAGATAGGAGCTACTGGAATGGAAACGTTTTTAGGGGACGAGGACGCGGTGGGAGCTACGGGCTACGACACAGGGTTTGACTTGGAGGAATCTTATGGCGCTGGTGGAGCAGGAACTGGAGGAGGGATTATCAATGGTGATGGAATTTTGTCTCCATCGGCAGACTACACGGATAAAGGATATGGATTGTGTGCAAACGATTCTATGGACAATCTCACCTTCAAATCTCTATTTTGCGACTACAACTACACCAATCCAATGATTCCTCTCAATGTAAGTGTATGAAAGATTATTTATGTGAAATTAACTTGCAAAAATGAGCCTCTCTAGGCGGAAAACCTTGTTTCCACGAACTATAACTTTGCGTAAGGGCATGCAGCATGCATCCCCGCTCACTGGTCCAAAGCAATAAATACTAAACTGAGACTGACTAATTGGGTCTGACTTAGAAACGGCCTTGGGGGAAAACATACATGAAAGTGGTTTTATGAGGCTATTTCCAAATCCGTACAATTTTTACTGTAGAAAATAAACAGAGTCAGTAAACATTTTTAAATTACAAGGCTCATAAACCTATAAATATGTTGAGCAGAGCTGTACTTGAAAACGCAATCCCAAGCCGAGTAGAGGGATGCAGGTGAATTCCAGATTTTGGAAAGACTCGGTTTATTGGCTCATTTCCCAGATTATGACAAAGGAGTGTGGACTCCTACCGTGTACATGTGGAAAGCGGAAACAAAAGAAGGAAATGAATTGTGAAACTCTGCTGGCTGGGTCGTAGAGAGAAAGTTAAGGGAACATTATGATAAACTAGTTTAAAGCGAATGCTGACAGTGCCTGAGATTGGATTGTAGGTAGTGCACCAACTGATAGAAGAGAAAGTGAACAAAGTAGACAAGCTAAAAAAATAAATTGCATTATTTCGTGGGCAATAATGTTCTGTAGTCTATACGTTCTCTCATAGAGTACACTTCTACACCTACTTTCTTCATGCAACACGGTTTTGGTTACATATGGTAGTAGAGTTTGCTATAAAAAGTAATGAAAACCTGTCTTAAGGCAGCCTGTTCCGAACACGGACCCGGGCTCCAGCGTTTCCCAGTGAAAGCAATAACGTAATGAGAAATGTGGTCCGTGGGGTACAATACATTGCTATAGATCCTCTATCGTCTCACCTTAGTCACCTTATAAAACCGTTTTTACCGTAAATACAAGTTGAATTTGGGATATAAATAGGCTTTGGCTCTACAATAGAAATCTCGTAGTCAAAACCCGAGGGCTGAATATTATTTGGAGAAAATGAATTGTCGGGCGAAGACCGATGGCAAGGTTATTCCGGTGGGTTTTTGGTGCATTTTGTTTACGAAAAGGTTGAAGATTGTGTGCTGGTTTACCCAATGCTAAAATAAATCTCTGTCTGTAAATAGATAAGGAAAAGTCGCAAAACACTTTTGCCTTGCCTTTAGCATTTCCTCGAAACCACCATCTGTGTTCAGCCACCCAACTTATTGATTTAGCCTTTCACTCATCATGACAGCGGAACAAAATGTCTTGCTACTACTCATGACATCAACTTTTCAACTAAAATGCAGGCCTATTGGCTTATAATATTTTAGTATATTCCGAAAATCAATGTGGATGGTATTTATTACATTTAGACCTGGAAAAGTAAACTTGCATATAAGTATAATAGCGCCCCAGGTGGTTTTCCATTTCCTGTGATCTATTTGCAGGCATTTTTGAAATGTTCTTCCCATAAACAAATCCATGTCATGTGTTTTCGCCCATTTTGAAAAAACTAATCTGAGAAAACTATTATATTACGACGAGTTGGGGATTATATATATGACATTTTCCTATTTTTTACAGGATTTCGCAGATAACCGTGAGTTGGAACGTATTGTGAGTCTCATAGTTCCTGTCCTTTTTGGAATTATTTTCGTCCTCGGGTTATTCGGAAATGCTCTGGTTGTCCTCGTGGTTGCTTCTAATCAGCAGATGCGAAACACGACTAACATTCTCATCATCAACCTGGCCATGGCGGACCTCCTCTTTATTATATTTTGCGTTCCTTTCACAGCCGCAGATTATGTAATGCGTTACTGGCCCTTTGGTGAAATATGGTGTAAAACTGTTCAGTATCTCATCATCGTGACGGCATATGTCAGCGTGTATACTCTAGTCATTATGAGTGTGGACAGGTTCCTTGCGGTCGTGTATCCGGTTGCGTCAATTTCCATCCGGACTGAGCGGAATACATACTGGGCTATTGCAGTCACGTGGATCATCATTTTACTCTCATGTCTTCCTGCTTTTCCAGCTCATGGACTTATTTACTACACGTAAGTCATTTGCATATTCCCTTTCCGGTTTGGCGTTGTTTGAATACTGCTCAAAAACAAAAATAAAAGTCTCTCTAGATGCCAGCCAAATACATTTGCATGAAGCAGATGGACTACCAAAAGACTCTCTTTTTTATATTATGCTGTACTACAGTTTGTTTGTTCAGCTGAACGCTTCATCTCTCGGGTTTTCCGCGTTGGTTCATTTGCTTCATCTCCAGTGATGCATGACATGCACACATTTGAATCTTCAGTCATGATGCGTAGAAATGTTTTTTACTCATTTTTCCCCAGTTTGTTACTCTATCGATTACTCAATACAAGTAGGAATATGTTTGAAAAACCGCACTTTAATTTTTTCCGTATGGAGAGAAAGCCACATTTTGGTAAGTTTGAAGAGAAAGTGTGTAGTGGCAAAGAGAATAGAGGAACGAAAATTTAACTCAATTGGATATCTTCTTCCTTTTCGATGGTAATTTATGTGTGATGCTTGTACGAAGCTGCGAGAGAAGTTCGCGCTGTCCATACTCCCATAAACATTACTCGCTTGAAACCTGGCCATAAAGTTTGTTTCTGGATATTAGCGTAGTTGTTCCTGGCGTTATGGCTGACTATAATTTACCAATTTGATAAACGTTCAATCCTTCAATCTAAACTGAAAGTTCGCAGGAAGTATAAAAAAAGCTCACCAGAAAGCAATTTCGGACTGATTATATGAATGATCAATTTTAGTAATTTTGTCATGACAGAATGATTTTTATTACATTTGTAGATATGCATACGAGGAACAGGCAGCATGCACATTTAACCAAGACTACAACCACGCCGCATTCCAAATAAGCTTCATGCTCACCTCATACGCTATCCCGTTGACCATCATTTGTCTTCTTTACTTTGGAATGCTGTTCCGCCTCTGGAAATCTGTGTCATCGACAGGAGCATCCCGACAGAGTCTTCGCGGAAAGAAACGGGTCACGCGGATGGTGGTAGTTGTGGTCGGAGTATTTGCAGTATGCTGGCTTCCCATTCAAACAGTTTTACTCTTAAAAAGCTTACACTTGTACCAAATCAATGATTTGACAGTGGCGATTCAAATTACAAGCCATGTCCTTGGCTACATGAACTCTTGCGTGAATCCCATTTTGTACGCATTTCTATCTGACAACTTCCGCAAGGCGTTTCGTAAGGTGATTCAATGCAAGGTACTCCTTCAGCCGCCAGGAGCCCCACATAATGGAACCTCACAAAGTATTAAGCACAGGCCTTCTCAAGCGCATCCACATACTCCACCAGGCATGCTACAAAGTGAAATGACCAAGGAAACTGCGCTGTCAATGTTAGCCCTTCATTGCGAAAATGGAGGTAGTAGGGGATCAACTAACCATGTCATTGCTTTCAAAAACGGTGACCATCCACTGGAAAATCAAGATATTGTGTAAAAACGTGCGCACAACGAACTACTCAGGGTGAATACCTACTTACGCATCGTTTTCTCCGCAAAATATCATAGTACATACTGGAAATATCCGAATATTTACTCACCTTTCCGTCACTTGTACAAGTGTTGGCTATTTTCAACTTACATAGAGAGACAGTACCTGATACATTATCATGATTTACTACTACCACTACAAAACTACTGAGGAATGAAATTTTACGATTCTTAGAAGATACATACTAACTCATAGTATGTGTCGGACCAACTGAAGTCGAGTTGGAGTTTTTTGAAAACGTCGATTTTAATGTAAGTATGGTTTTCATATTTCAGTACCTATTTCCATTACCACTAACACTTTCGCTACATTATTCAAGCACGCCGTTGCTCGAAATATTGAGGCTTACAGAATGGAAATTAGCATACTTAGGTAAGTTAATTTATTACGTATTGCTGTGTTAATGTCTTTCTACAAGCACAGAACGCGAGCGCTCTGAAGAAAGGCTAGAAAGGCATGAAAATTTGTTGAAAACGAAACAATTTCAACTTCAACAAGGTGGATGAAAGTCAGCGTGAGAAAATCGTATTGTGACCGCAAACGTGAGAGATACCATGTGTTTGAAAGTACTTGAGCATAGGCTTTTGTTGTGTTATGTTATGATCCTGGTCAAAAATGCCACTTTAGTTACAGGGTTGAAAGGAAAACCTTGAAATTTATTTTTGACATAGCCACAGATTAGCATTAAACACATCACTGACAAAACACACACGTGCGATCATTACTTGAGAGAAAGTCACGAAAACATTAACCATTCATCTCAAAAGCCTCATACAAGCTTATATCCTCTTTAAATGTGAACTATTGGTCTTTTCTTTGGAATGTTGTTCTTGAAACTGACGTGGGATTTAATGATTAATTATCGCAGTATTTCCTACTTGGCTGGAATGTCTGAATACATGAATGACGTACGTAATGCTAGGAGCAAACAAAGGATGAACATGGAGTACAAAAAACGTTTGAAATATAATAACTTACTTTTCATGTGCTATACTTGGTTAATTCCAGAAAAGAGTACTTCATAATTCAAAAGTCTGAAATACTCAGCACCTGTCTAGTACGCTTTGCATTTCCAGTTCGAGGAATCATTGCTATGGGATTCAAAAGGATTCTCGAAAGAAAATCCTTTCATTTTCTTTAATCATCTCAAAGCCATCGCTTGCTTCTCTCGGTAACGGAACTCGTACACGTATTTTAATTTGGTTTCAAAGCCTTAGACCGTATTGTATCCAACTTTCCTGCTTTGTTCAGTGACTGCTGGAGCAGAAAGTTGAGCTTTTTTGTGACATTCAGCTTTTAACAATCTGGTCTAGTCATTTTTTCAATGACGATGAAAGCTATCTGTACATAGATGTGAAATTTTAAACGGTAACCATTTTCAAAGAACATATAGAACAAATTAGTTCCTACATTCCATCCAACTACTATAATTCTTTCATTATCAGTTCACTATTTCATCAATTCTGTTTTCAACAGTTAGTTAATAATTAATCAGGAGTTCCTTCTGACAAAAATTCTATAGTTTTCAGGAGTAACAAGGGAGGGGAACTTATTATAATGAAGCAACGCTAAACGCTAGGGAGGGAGCTAAAGCAACGCTTCGAAACTTGAGCACTATTATAATTCTCATGCAGTTGCCTAATCATGTGAATCTTATCAGAACAGCTTGAAAGGTTCCGTTTCTTTCCGTCACTACGATTCTCCTGAATTGTTCAATCTTTTGGAAACATTTTAGTACGTAGTACCTAGTTTAGAAACTAACAAGCAAGTCTTCGTTTGAACTCGTTTAGCTTTCCGTAAAAATGAAATAGCAAAATTCAATGATACATATTCCACAACTTTCTCTTTGTCTTCAAGACATACCGTGAAGTGAAAAGTTGAACATCTGCTGGCGAATGAATGTTTATACGCATGCCTAAGCGTAAAGCTGGAGATGGAAAAGAGCTACAGAAACAGGATAAAGAAGGATGATCAGAAAAGGGACAGTATATCCTCCTCTTTATCTCAAAATTGTCACCAGGTATCTGGCGTGGGATTTTCTTAAGGTGACAACTATCGGTGCTGTGTGGTGGTATGTATCTTCCGGCAGCAAACCATTAATCCAATGCTCCATGTCTATTCACGACGTCATCTTCATATTCAGCTTTTCTTGATCATCAGATCACTTAAGCGTGTAATTCATTCTGCTCTGAGAAGAGAAAGCCATAACAACTACGAAGTATAGTACATCCAATCCACAGTATTCGTCCCTCTTTTCATCAGATTTATGAAAAAAATGACATTACGACTACTTTCCCAACTCATTTCTCATTTATCCTGGTCTCCCTCCTTTTAACAAATGAAACAAAATAATATACTTTAGATAGTAAGTGGCATGTGGGTGGATAGTAGGCGGGTTTGTCGGATAGAACTTTCACTAAAAAGGATTTTATTCCTGTTCCACTTTCTCTTTTTACGGCGATATGACGATATAAGAGAGTTCGAAACACATTCAGAAATAGATTATTATATACATATGCTTTGTCGTATACGAAATATATCAATGTGAACTGTAGAAGCAGTATTAAAATAACTTAGTAACCCCAGTGATATTGCTTCATTTGTCCTGTATAGTGTGTTCGGGTCAATTTTGATGATTTTGGAGCTTTTGTGGTATTTTCAATTTTAACAGTCATTGCTTTGTGTTGTCAAAAGATAGCAATCAAGAAGGTTGAGGAAGGTTTTTGTGATTCAAGAGGACAATATTAATTTGTATGAATCAGTAGGTGCTAAAAACATCATACAAAACCATTTAAAATGCAATAATATTACGATTTTGGATTTCTGGGCTAAGCACGGAACTTTTGTGATGTTTTATGGGCTGTTCATAAGGGGAAATAGCTGCCAGCTGCACAAAATACGTTAGTCCCTTGTTAGGGGGTCAATGAAACAAGAGAGATGATAAAATCCTTCCGTTCTCAGGCCAGTACTCATTCCAAAAGCCAATTTAGAAACCGACACAAGACTCAAATTTGCGTAAGGAACTGGTACTGTTGTGTAATGTAATATATGTAACAGACATTACTTTTTATTGTTGTTTATGCACTGGAACCGTTTTCGGTTTGTCAGGAATAATGTGAGTCACGAGAATCTCGTTAGACGATAAAAGACACACGTACAAAATGGCAGCATATTTGCATGACAAAAAATAAATGGGTTAGCAACCAGACAACAATGATAGTGGAAACAGGCAGGTTCTGCAAGCTTTGATACAAATATGAAGTGAAAGAATATTGTGGAGAGATAAAAGCAGGAAAACGATGGTATGAGCACTCATGGATATTGATGTTGCTGTCATGCCGCAAACTAGATGAAAATATTTTACGAAGTTTATATACAAAAGCGCTTTTTTGAAGAAAGAATTTAGGGAAACTGCTTGAAATGACATTTTTCTCAAAGATATTCTGTTGAGCTTAATTTATTCTAATATCTGTCGTCATTCGTTAGGGGAGCACAACTTCGGAGTATGTTAAAGTATTGAGATACATTGAAAATAAAAAGAGTTTCCTTAAAATGAAATGAAATAAAAGTGTAATTCGATAATGTGAAATTAAATAGGAAAGTCATGTGTTGAAGGCTCTGCAAACAGGCTTTGATGCGTTAAATCACCGGTTCCACAATTGTAGATTCTTTCTTGTGCTACGTCGCTACGAATGGCATTCTTACGCAATTGACAATTATTTTAAACTCTACTAAATGCGTCAATTATTGAAGTAATAGTTACTTATATTGTTACTTACTAAAGGCTTTTCCCCAAATATTGTTCATTGAGAAGAATATTTTTACCAAGACATAATGGGGCTCCCCGTATTGTCTTAAGATTATTCGTATCCTGCGCATTTTTTTTTATTGCATGAATTCTTCCTATGGTACTGCATCAGACCTTCATCCTGTTATTCATTAGACGTCAAGTGAAGAAAGCAAATATTCGTTTATGACACGCTGATTCCCGTGTGAATGGCAATTCACCCAGTATATTTCCTAGTTTTTCGTTACAATGACAGCGACCAAAAGGAAGGCTTCTTAAATTTTTGCTTCTCTACAATTTACTTGCCAAAAGGTGAACACCAGGGTATCCAGAGTGATCGCTGGAATAACATCCTTTATTCATTATATCCACCTGGATGATTTGGCGTCAACATGGGTTTCCTTTTTCCTTTCACAGTTTTTTCTTTGCCAAGCGCTCTAGCATCTAGATTTCACCAAGTAGCGTATATGGCCAGAGATAAAAAGTGTCATGAGGGAATCAATGGGGCCTACTACCGATAAGAAAGTTCTCCATCATTTTCAGCAGTATGCTCATTTATACGTTGAAGCGGCTTGCTTTTAGTCAATAATTGAAAATAGAAACTCTTTTCTCCATTACACTTCAATTAGGAAATGTCGCTCTTAAAATTTACTGTAGAGGCGGATCATTTACAATTGTTAAGGTGGTGGAAGGATCATCTCAAGCACTTTTCAACTCTGTTAAAAACTTTTTTCTTTCAATGGACATTTTATTTTACGAGGAAAACGAAAAATCCCGTTGAGAGATATCCCTTCAACGTTGTTGAGAAAAGTGGTAGAAGGACGTAAACAACGTCTTTGGTCATTACAGTTTAAACTGACGACAGTCATAACAATTCGCCTCAGACGTAAGCTCGCCCAGACACATTGTTGAAAATAAAGGAAGAGAAGAGCTACAAAGCAATTTCTCGTCACAGAAAAAGTAAGCGTCAGCGAATTGTAAATTTTGTGGATGGTGAATATGGGAGCAGTTTGTCTGCTGTCATTGGCAAAATATTTTTCTTACTGGAAAGGCGATAACGACCGCTTAGTCGAATTTTTCCACCACGTGGAGAGAGAAACCTAAGATTGAACTTAGATGCGGGAATTTCCAGGACTCCCTGTTCTATATTCAATGGCTTCCATCAAGCTTTCAAATTACGTTAGGATCTTGATCTTTCATGTAGCCATGACTACTTCGGTATAGAAATTCTAGAAAACTGTGCCACGCATGAATTTATACGTTTGCACATATCATACTTATTATGTTGTAGACACGAGACAGTCCCCAAAACGTGTACCCAGGAAATTGAAAGGAATTTTTGGTACATGCTACGAGCCATGTTCCATATCGGTAAAGTAAACTGTTGAAAAGGGAAGGCCAAGGGAGGAACCAAAAGCAATCTGAATTTTGACTGACAATGTCCCTCGTGCTTTGCTTACATGAAAGCTTTCATCGTTCCGGTTTTATTTTTTCAGCAAAAATCTCATGCTCTTATATCTGTTTTTTCCTAACACGTGGGTCCTTGAGCGTGCGTTCAATTTCGTTTCAATTATGCTCTTGAGATTTTATGCATGAGCCAACCTTAAGAATAACGGAAGAGCAAACCAGTGGAAGGAAAGAGTAATGCGCCATGTCTTTAGGCAGCATTAGGTATCGTTTTGACTTTGGATCTGAATTAAATAGAAGCCTTTTATCATGTAACGTCACTAAACTTGAAAGAAAAGTTTTACCCCAAGTTATATCAAAATAAAGAGAAATTTTTGATAGTTTTTTTCAGTTTTTAGGCTTGTCAATTAATAATAATGGTCCTACCGGATGTAATTGAAGCCAAAAGTTAGACAAAAATCATTTTACTTTCACCAGACATTCATCTTTTCAATAGGCACCCAAAACTTAATCCAGTCATACACCTTTTCAATAGGGACACAAAATTTAATCCAGTGATATTCAATCTGAGTAGTTGTCTTAGAAGCTTATGTAGCGTTAGCGTAAAGGTCTCAGTCGTTTTATTCGGCCATCTAATAAAACCATTATATTCTTGGTTATTTTATATCCAATAGTTAACCTTCAAAATAGTTTGATACGCACAAGTGTTATAGCATATTTGCCACTATTGAAAATGATCCATGATCATCCATTGTCGATTCGCAAATCATACATGAAGATTAATTTTGTAGCAGTACTGACCTATTGGCAATTTAGGTGTAACGCCTCCCATAGAAAACCATTATTTTTCTATTTTGTGTTAGTGGCGAATACAAATATTTTTCTGGAAAAATCAACGCAATAAAATCAGCATCAACACGTACACATCAGTTACACCTTTGGATACATTTTAGAGATGTATTAGAAATCAACCGTAGCTATGTAGAGATAACGAAACTATAAAACAGGGATCCTTCCCATATCCAATATCTTTGTTCTAATTTGATGTATTTATCAAGCATAAAAAAATCATTGCAAAAAGCGATTTCAGATTGGATGCCCGCCCATTTCTTCTCGTGTAACCGAGATGGTAGTAATTTGTCAATTGTCCGACAACCAGGATAAATTCAATGACCCATGCTTGATTGAGTGATCCCTTTTCTTGCTTGTTTCTGGGCGACCGATGTACATTTGTTTACTACATGGAGAATGAAATGTAAGCTGGATATGCTTGCGCTTTCTGAGCATCTCAGGAATAGGTTTTCGTTGCTATTGGAAAAGTATTAAACCTTTATAATCATTAAAAGCACTACGAACCTTACGAACGTAAAATCCAAGTGAACTGCTTTTGAATACCAAGGTTGTATGTGTAACAAGCACAGCAGCTTTCGCAAGGATAAGTTTGGGTTTGGGTTGAATAAAACGTTCCTAATTGGAATTTATTGAAAATTTTCAACTATAAAGTACAAAATACACTACTGTTTTACTGGTACTCATTATGTATGTGCAACGTACGTATTTAATTACAATAACAAGAAGAGAGGGTATTTACCTCATATAGTTTAGCAAAAGTTGTCAGTTGTATCATAGAGTTCCTAAGTTGTTGTATTAATGTATTTATTAGAAAATGTTCCATAAATTGTATTCAGAAAAAAACAAAATACTATAAACTATACAAATAGTGATTCTTACTACAAAAATCTTTAAAAGAGCAGGTTATATTGTTTCCCAAATCTACTTGTCTGAAGTACCAAAACAGACTTCGTCACTCACATTTCTAGTATAAAGGAAAAGAGAAAAATGCTTGGGGAAGGTTTTGCGTACAATGAACCTGAATCGAAAAATTAAATATGGT
>VICI01002891.1:0-14994 GCA_019593645.1 Akabosia matsudoensis
ATCACATATTAGCCGGGAGGTGTATTAGATTACTGATTTTTTTCTCTGTTTTGGATTTCAATAAAACTAACATTTCTCATTTTATGACCATATGATAAAGCGCATTTTATGGTGCATAGATTTATAGGTAGTGATGCCATGTTATTTTTAATCCAGTACTTAAAATCTTGTGCACACAAAAACTTTTGAAAATTTTACATTTTCTTCTGTCATGCAATAGCTCATAACTCCAGTATCATATGATGTTACACTGGTCATGGGATTGGACTAAAATCTAGTTAAAATTTATTATCAGAATAACTCATGATATGTTTATGACTGCTTAATAGTCACTTTAGACCATGTACGTTTTTCAAACATGTATCCTCTTTCATGTCAAGCTATTCAGGAAATTATTTAAGCTTCTTTTATTTTCTTAACGCCTTAGTGCTCATCATTTGCTGCAATCACAACAAGTACCTGCATGTCACGTACCTTGTTTACGTGAAGATAATTTTACCTTAAAATTAGATGCAACAGTGTCCAGTTTTCTTCATTTTTGAAGGGTCCTGTCCGTCAAAACAGGTGCATCAGCACGAAAGTGTATTTTTGCTACCAAATTGGTTGCCGGTCCACCAATCAGAATCAGGCAGTTCCTCGTGTGCATGGATTCTCCAGGTCGGAGTGATGACATCATTTAAAGGATGAGATTTTCTTGCGTTGCATAAGTGGAGTATTTTGACTGCTTGTTTCATATTCTCACTTTTTCTAATTACATGAGATCAAGTTCCTGACAAGGTAGGCATTTAAGTCACTTTTGCACGTGCATATTCGGGTTTTGTGAATGAGAGCTTTACTTTAACGAAAGAATGCCAAAAAATGAAAATAAATGAAAAGTAGATGAATATTGGGAGAAACAATGGTATGAACATTTTAATGGCAAGTTTAAGCAAAATAAGTTTTTCGTTTTTCGTACGTGAGTTCCGTCCAGTTTTGACAGGAGAAATTATACTTTGTTGGCAATAAAAATATGTTATTTGCAGTGTTTCATTAAGTTTAGGGTGCAACTTTTTTTCTCTCTCGCCAAAATGTGAACCTGATCTTGTGTGAAAAGATGCTACAAGTTAGCTACACGTGTACAATACTTGAAATTACGAAACCGACACGAACATCGGTTGCACTATAAAAACCTGGAGAATCCTGGAGAAGGGCATGCAATCCTCATTGGCTCATCAAGGAAGTAAGACTTTTCTAACGTTTCACTTTTTGAAGCACCAAATTGCGAGAAAATATTCAAATCAAATTCCCATCGGACATTCAAAATGAACACTCTGGTAAGTAGTTAACACTTGTGCGGGGGATCATAATGAAGCATAAGTTTTGAAAGGCGTCTGCAATGAATTTACTTGTTTCAGGCTGTTTTCGCTTTGCTTGTCGCCGCAACCTACGTGGTGGGTGAAGAGGCAAGTCAGTACGTGGACGATGCCTTGATTCAAAAGGTTGGTCAAATTGTCCATGACTATGACCAGAGGGCTGCTGCCAGTCGTACCTCAGAGTCTTACCTTCCCCCTAGTACAGCCACCAAAACTGGAACAACTGACTTGTCTGGAGAATACCCATCATCCTCATGGGACAGATATCAGTCTGACAGATACGGCCGACTTAACTACGACGTTGATGGACGCTACACGACCGACCTTGAAAGGAGGTCTGCTTACGACGTCGCCCTTCAACAAAGACTTGGATACAATCCAGACCTGAGATCTAGCCTTTATCCACAGTCCAGATACTCCTCTTACAACCCTCAACAAAAGCTTGCGTACACTCCTTCAACCCAGTACCGTACTGAGCGTCAGTACAGTGACATTTATCGTCCATCCTATATGCAGTCACAATACAATTCGGGAATTTATGATGTCAACCGCAATCAACGCCAATTCGGACTCCCACTCGAGCCAGCTTCATCCCTCCCTGCTACTCGCACTATCCCCTCAAGTTATCAATACCAACCATCTCCAGCACCATACAAGTACCAACCATCTCCAGCATCGTACAAATACCAACCCTCATCGTCTGTCCAGCGACCAGTAGTTCGTGCCTTATCTGAACAACAACCACAAACTAAAACTGGGGGATTTTCAGGATACAGCCTAAGCCAACCTGAGTCTGTACCAAAGATTGCCGAGTTTCATGAAAGTGCTGCACGACAAGCCAAGTCTCAAGTGAGAGACACCTTTGACACAGCCAGTATTCAGGCCCATCACAGTGGAGTGTAGAAACAAGGAGGATACCGACTGGCTTAAAGATCCAAATTATAAACGAATAGATTCATAGATTCACGTATGAATTCTTGGCCCACTTTATTTTTAACAAAATTCACACAAGAAACACACATTCACTTCTTTCATTACTTTTGTACAATTTTTTTGTAACATGTTATAATCGAAAAATTGGAGGTAATTGGTAAAAGATGACCAAAAAATCAATAAAAATAAATGTCGATACTATAGACTCAAAGCCTAAAACGAAAACAACTTCACTTGCGATTTGATAACCCCTCAAAGTACATAAAGGGCCTTAAACTTCCAGAATAAAATCACTTCTTGATGCATAAGCTCGCCTTATCTTCTCCCTTCCATGGTTTGTGAACTAGAAAATAAACAAGAACATAACCACAAGCGATCACATACTAGTCATAAAAGGCTGCTGTAATATGTAGTCTATTCAAATAATCAGCGTCTGGCTTACTCCCGGTGCGTACACGTGCAACTCCTTTAATTTCATTAGGGAATAATCCTCACTGAACGCATAAATGGCAGACTTGTCGGTGACCTGAGTACCCAATCCTCTCATGTAGATGTATTTCAGATCTGAAAATGTATAAATCACAGGCTACAGAAAACGCACTCAACTACCTAAACGTCAAATTGATGTGAATATCTGGCACTTACTACACAAGAACCAAAACGAATACATCTTCGTTTTTTGAGTCAGACGACACCAAAAAGAATCGGAGATTCCAGTTAAGCCACGGTCCGTGACATTTACCATACTACAGTCAAGGTGCAAGTATTCCAAGCAAATCAGAGTTTTAAAAATTGTTTGCATGTCATCATCGGAGAGTGATCGTGTCGTGGCCCCTTCTGCATCTGCTCCTGCAGCACCATTTCTTACAGAGTCTGGAAGTGCGTTGTCTTCGAGTACCAGTTTGGTTAATTTGCTAAACTTCACTGCAATTCTGTCCATGTCGTATGAAATCAAGGATGGAAGCTGATTAACCAAATGAAAAATTTTCATTCCAGAAAAGCGCCACGGCTGAGGGACACTCTCCGCCCCAGTCGGATCAATTATGTCGATAACCCTCCGCCGTAAATCGTCAGCCACAATTTCTATGCCCAAGGAAGACAGCTCGTCGTCATAAGTTGGTAAGTTGTTACCTAACGATGTTGACGTATAGGTACATCCAATTGCCATTCTGAACTTGGGAATTGTTACGAAAGAGTTACGAATCCAATTTTCCATTCCAGACACAGGTCGGAGACCATTTAGGGTAATTACGTGAGCGCCATTGTTTCTCGCGAGAAATTCGGCAAGCGTATTCAGAGGCATTCTGAAAGCATCCTCACGGACCATTGGAACAGGGATCAGGGGGAGATCAAAATGCATGTTAACTAATGCAGGTAGAGTTAGGGAGCTTCTGTTTCCATTTTGCTCCGTGTCCCGATCACGGTCTGAGGCTAGGGGTTTAAGAATACCGCAAGTTGCAACGAAACACCATTTGAAAAGTTCTTCCTTTGATTTCCCCAGGGAGTTTTCAAGTTGCATATACTCAAGGGGGAAATTGTCGGCACAATTAATCGATAAATGCTTCAGGCTCGTTGAATGTTGTTCGAGTACATCTCTAATGTTCAAAGTCACCAAGTCACGCCACGTGCGTTCATCTTCAAATCTGACAATATCACTAGTGATAAGCGGAGAAATGACGTTTTTCAATGAAGCATCAATGTGCAGGTCGACCAATGTGCTTCCTTGCAAAACTGCTCCAATTCCGTTACAAGCAACACTGCACTGCCAAATCTGGGGAAGTCTGATCTGCAGAAATCGTAATTGCTTAGCCTTCGTTGCCACTTCATTGGAGAGGCTGTCGTAGAAAGGCGGATTGTTCCTAGAATTCGCGTAGTCTTCTCCCATTATAAATCCAGGATAACGTTCCGTCGTTTCTAGACTTAAGTTTTCCAGTTGTTTCAATCCGACTACGATACTGCATAAAGTCCGAAGGGATATGTCACAATTTAAGAAAATTAGGGAAGTGACGTTTTCTGTTATTAAGGGCTCCAGCAATATTTTCATTGCCGAGTCTAAAGGAGAATTCCGAACGACCAATCTCTTGACGACATCACCCAAGGACGCTCTGATTCGGGCCACTTCGTTTTCGACTGAAGTGGTAGTAGAATCTACGGTCATTACAGGTCCATTTCCACATGATGATAACTGAGGTTTGGAGGAACTCGTCGATGGAACATTGCTGCCTCTGACATCAACCTCATCTGTCCCATCGTCCTGCAAAGTTAGAAAGTTACGGTCGGGTAAAAGCTTGTTCACAGGACATGACACATTTAAACATTTCTTGTTTCGGTTTTAATCTATCTTACATGCAGTTCGATCTCATTGAATCCCTGCATCTCAACTTCATGTGAGCCTTGGCTGACATCGTCCTGAGGAACGTCACAGCACCTAAGTCGTGGAAGATGATCTCGAACGAGCCTACTGATAAGGGGCCAAAATCGGTCGGTTTGCTGACCCGCTTCAACATGTTCGACTTTCGGTACAGCACCATCCTTCGCAGCAACCTATTACATCAATCACAACAATTTCGACATCCAGATAACCGCGTAATAATTTTTAAGGTTGACAAAATTGCACCAATTGGGCGTACCGAATTCGGAGGTAACGTGGCTGTACATGGCTGATAAACAATACTTTCAGCAGATCCTAATGATATGATCGAATCCGGACGCAGCTGTAACTCCTTATCAGCATCAGGTTCAAGGTCACCCCTTCCGTGCACATAGACGCCGACGCCAGGGCCCGTCGTATTGTTCGGAACTGACACCACCATTGCTCAATATTTTTCCCAGTTAGCGAATCTATCAAACACTGTTTGAACACTTAATGCTAACAGATAACTGGACTGACGCCTAAGGATAACACCATCGATGCCCTGAATACTAACCAACTTCCAAGGGATTTTCTAACTCAATTATTGCTGAATGAAACCGGTAATATCTTTCTTGTTGGCGAGCTATCGATATCCGACTCGGCTATTTTTGTCTTTGTCTCGCTCGAAAGCAAGAAAAAATTATCGCATTGCTATCCAAGCAATGTGTTTACGTCGCTACCGATTTGCATTGTACAAGTCATCCGGAAGTTCGTTTTAGTACACCGAACTTACAAATTTAGGCGCTTTCATTGTCGGGCACAAAAACGTTATAAATAGTTCTTAAAATTCCAGATTTTAACTTAATGCTCCATGTTTATTATTTAACAAATAGAACCTATAATATTATTATATTTTTGCATGGTTTTTTGACAAAGGCAGGAAGTTTTGAAAGATAGCATTTCAATATGTTTCTCCAGGCAAATTGTAAACCAATTGCATGCATTCATTAATCAACCAAAATCTAACAAAGAATTTCTTTCCTGGTTTTTATCAACAACCATTAAACAATATTCTAATGGTTTTATCTGCATATTAATTAAGTTTTGTTTTATCAAATTATGAAAGTAGGAATTGTAACGAGTGTTTATTCAAAAACGCTAAGTTTTAAAATTATCGTTTAAGATAACGAAAGTATTTGCGAGGTCAAGCTTCGCTTTTCTCCAGCCGCAGAGCATTGAATTAAATCTTTCACTATGCTATGCTCAAGATGCAAGTCGGAAAATTTGCGTTTTAAGCCTCGTCCCCTTTCGAATGTTTATTCATCAGGTCAATTTATTAATAAACTAGCCTATTTAACATTCGCAATTTTCTTCGATAGAGTTTATAGATACGTCCTATGATTTTGTCGATGCCTTCATCTTAATCATGTAGGTAGATAATGTCTGTGATGCCCACGACGGATTATAGAATACATAAACATGATCAAAATTACAGTTTTTTGGCTGACTTTTCAAGACAATCATGCTGTGGTAATTGCCATAAAATTCTTGAACTGATATTTTCAGACGTTTTGGTTCTAATCCACTATTTTTGTAAAGCTTATCATCATATACCTGAAAAAATCATAAAAACTTACGATATTATAACTTTTTTTTTCTTCTTTAAGATGCTGTAAGTGTAGGTAAAAAAAAGTCTTTTTACTGATTGTGCTCGGGGTTGTTTGGAATAGTAGCAGCGCTATTGACTACTAGTGCAAGCAAATATGGAGGGGAGAATAAAAATTAATCATTTTTCATTAGTCAACCTTCACGTTAAATGCAAATGAGTATTGCTGCCGCTGCATCTCCAAAAGCCTGATGCAACCCCAACTTTTGACATGACTTTGGGGAAGGTTTGCATCATTTGTGCACACGCAAAAAAAAAATAGTTTTAGTATTTTTGCTAGTATATAATAGGGATATCGTATATCATTCTAATTATTGTATTTTTGTCTTTCCCTTTCAAGATGTAAGTTGAACTGATGAAAATTGTACTTGAAAATAATGTCACGATGTCAAAAATAACAAAAAATCTGTGAATCTTATAACCATTTTTTTTGTGTGCATCCTCGCAAAAGCAGTTATATAATGTAAAATTCTAGTAATTTTCATGCTAGTTATTTTAGCTGAAGCAAGATTTTAAATAGTAAACTACAAATTTATAGCAAAGATTTTGTACTGATATTTAAAGAGAAGAAAAAAAGAATGTATGTTTGTCCCTAAATTTAATGTTGATTTGCATATCGTCATTATTTACGCATCCCCTGCAACGCTTTTAACTGACACATGCGTCGTCATACAGGTCAAAGAAATGCGTACGGTGGACAGACGGTTACACAAAACAAGCGTGCATATAAAAAGAAGATGATTTGAAAAAGTGTGTCAGTTAGTTTCTGAGATTGGTGTGCATTAGAACAATAACTACACACGTGAAGACATCATGAGGCAACTTGTAAGTTTCATACGTTAGCATTTACAAATTAAAAGGGTTTTTTTACTCTGGTTTATATCTGATTCTCATGTAAAACAGCTTGTTATCGCTGCGACTTTGGCAGTTGTCGCTGCTGGAGGTGACCGTGATGTGGATGCCCAGCTTTTGGCCAGAGTCGCTCAAATTTTGGAATCCAACTCTGGAGGCAGTGGATTTGGAGGAGGTTCATCATTCTCCTCATCCGGGCCATCGTCCTCATATGGAGCTCCTTCGTCAGGACCATCTTCATCATATGGTGCTCCAACATCTTTTGGTGGCCAATCTGGATTCGGTGGAGGAGCTGGTGGCGTTTCCCTAGGCAGCCCAGAACTGGCTCAACGAGTTGGCGAGTTTCAACTGAGCAACGGAGGTGCTGGCCCATCTCGATCTGCCGCTAGCCAGCAATATGGAGCTCCATCGGGATTTTCTCGTGGTGGATTCGGAGGATCTAGAAGCGCTGCTGGTGGAGTTCAATTGGGAAGCCCAGAACGCGCTCAACAAGTGGCTGAGTTTGAGCTGTCTGGTGGTAGCAATGGAGGTGCTACTCGCAACGGAGGAGGCGGATATCAGTAAAATGTGAAGTTTTGACCGTCAGTATTTACCACCAAGAATATCTCTTTTAAATCTTGTCATTCATGGTAGCTTGATAGATTTTATGCAGCCATAAATAATAAAACGAAACACTGTATCCTGAAAAGAATATCGTTTGTCTTTTATTGTGTGTATCCGTCTATACTCATTACATAGAACTTTTTCTCGTAACAATTTCAACAAAGTAAGGTAATGCACATGGTTGACTCGATAAGCAATTTTGAATACTTGGACTTGGAAGTACAGTGAAGATGGAACACATCAGTTTCACATTTACGTTCTATTGGTGAGTACATAGCTGAACCCGTTTGTTGATTCCATTTGCTGGGTGACATCCATTATAGTCGATTGATGCTGCATAGTGACTGAAATTATCTTTGGTACATAGCACAACATCTCTCACAGGTAGAAGCCGCCCATGACCAGGCTTGCATTTGAAAATGCACTGTATAGCATCCGATGTCAGGTCTTTAATAGGAAGTCCTAATTGTCTCTCCTAAAAATGCCCAAAATATATCATATTACGTTTTAGGTTCATAATGGCGTTGGCTATCAAGTGAAGGTATACAATGGCTTACAAACTCGACACCAACATTGACTTGACTTCCAATGAACCCTTTCCACCGAACGGTTCCAATTTCTGGGCTACCTTCAAAGCTCCAAATTACTTTGTCTCCAACACGTAAATCTGTCCAGATAAAATTTGATAGGGCCATGTAAGCGGATAATGCTTCAGCTTTCATTTGTCAGTAATTGAATTTTTTTACCTTTTGTTTCGAAGGGAGAAGCAGTTGGGGTTGAATTGGTTGTACTATTCTGGGGCTCATCATGGAGAAACCCATCCAGAAATGTTACAGATTTTCTGCGGACCGATTTTATTAAATCCTTGCCGTCTGGATTCCTAAGCCTTGGAGCTATTGGTTTTTTTACAAAACGAAATAATTCTTAGAAATCGTAAACTTTACTTAAGCACGGGTGCCCTTTGTGTACTGTGTAATGTTCGTTGTACATATTTAGCATCATTATAAAGAGGAATGAAATACGTACATGTAGTTCTTGAAAAGTTCTAAACAGACATACAATCAGTCATTCAATCCAATCATTCTCCAAGTGGGAGTTTTTTTCTCTCACCTTGAGCATTAGTTCCTTCTTCTGTAATCACATCACCAAGAACACACCCGTCACAAGCATCTTTGGTCCCCTGTCTCATAGAGTCCTCATCAGTAGCAGTAGCATCGGCTTTGAGAGACGCTAAAACAGTTTTTTCTTCCTTTGTTGATTTCAATCTTTCATTTGCCAAAACGAGCTGCTCATTCTTTGATCTCAGCTCAGATATCTCTTGACTTTGGCTTTCCATAATGCTTCCCAGTTCCGCGTGCTGCTCAATGAACGCATTCAAGTCTTTAATTGAGCATCGCAACGAGTCCATTTCCTTCGTCAATTGGGTAGCTTGAGCCGACTGTGATCTACAAACCCGGAATTAAGGAAAATTGCATTTTATTTGAGTAGTCCCATGCTTCGGTCAGATTACTGCCGTTTAGCTCTTGGTTAACCCATGAGACTAGATGGGTAGTACGTGTGCTGCATAGATATGTACAATGTAACTCGTAGGAAATGCGAGTTTGTTTTTGAAGCTATTTCTGTTTCATACAAGTTTGAAATTTTATATAGCACCTTTTCGGAGAGTCTTTAATTCGTTGCATTCTCGTTGGAGTCTCATTTCCTTTCAAGGGACCAGAAATCTCGCCGTATGTCTTGTTGAGCTCTTTACACAGAGTTTCAAGCTGCTCTAGCATGCCTTCTAGCTTCTCTTGGAAGGAGGATGGAAATAACTGCTCTACGTATTTTTTACATCCAGCTCCATTCTCCACCGGAAACAGTTGTATCAGCTCGTAAATATATATGAGTTGCTTACAAGAGGGGCACCTCATCCTGTGTTTTTATATGTAAAAATACACACACGTTATTAAATGAGATTGCACCAATTACCTAACAGCAAAAGAGTAATTCAATAGATTATTCTGTTAAGTAATTCTTTATAAAAACAGGATAAATATTTGGATAAGCTTGTAGCAATTATGATTATGTAAGACAGAATACATGCCAAAATCCATTTGGCACGCATGTAAATTCTTCTTCAAATTGTAACTGCGAATCCCAAAAAGCAAGGAGTCAAAAGTGAAGGTTTACAGTTTTGTTTGTTATTTTGTATGGATTTCCTTTTCAAATTAATCTTTGCTGTTAACGGCATGCCTTCAAAATCATAAATCTGCCATTATGCAAAACACTTACTTAGAGTCTGACGTAATATTCATACTTTGAGCGAGCCACACACTAAGGCAAGAGTAGTGGAAGATGTGACCACATTTTGTAGCAACAATCGAATTGTTATTCCCTTTTCTACTGCGACCCGATACTTAGAGTCTGACGTAATATTCATACTTTGAGCGAGCCACACACTAAGGCAAGAGTAGTGGAAGATGTGACCACATTTTGTAGCAACAATCGAATTGTTATTCCCTTTTCTACGTCGACCCGAAGAGCCATTGTTGTTGGCCGGCGAACCCTGTTTGGATGGACTCTGTTCACCATTGGCAAGCGAGAAAAACTGGTGCTGATGTCGTGGAGAAGCTTCCTCTGCAAGCTTGAGAAGGTCACGACAAATCGCACAAATGAAGCTCATTGAAAATGATTGCTACTCTGGTCGCCGACTAAACATTAATATTTTTATTGCCCTTCTACCAAAAAGCAGTATTTTTTATACCAACACAATCACATACAATTTGCAATCACACACTACTAAGCACAACACTTATCTGAGACAAGACATTCCTTTTTTCTTACTCTGAGGAAGTTGTTTTTTATCAGTTCAAGTTCTTCGAGCATGCGACAAGCACGGCAAGACTAGAAAAACTGTTCCACCGACGACGCTTAAAGCTCAACTTCTTTCATCGTTTCCTTCTTACCTCTCTTTGTAAAGTGCAAAACACTCCACAGAGACTATATCACTCTTGTGGCAATCACCAGCACACTTTTACCATATAAAAATGCCGCAAAAGCACACTTTTTCCTAGTTTATGTTGACTTTTGTAGGGCAAAGTAGGCAGCTTAAAAGACGTAGATCTGATGAAAACGACAATTTTACTTTGTGCTAGACTCTGCAATGGAAAAAGGAAAAGATTAGATAGGATGATAAAGAAAAGAAATTGAATCGGCAATTGAGCCTTGATGACGGTCACTAAAGAGAGCATTAGATTGTCAACTATGTCTATTTTACTTCCAAAACGGCATTTACTCTTGGGATCCTCAAATTAAAAATGAACTCTTTACGATACTCTCATAGCAAATAAATGCCTACTCCTATAGCCAATAGCTGATAGCTGAGCCTTGCTGCATGGTTTGGCAGATCAAAATGATTTCGTAGTCGAATCAAATATGTACACACGTCAGTTTCCTTCTAAATCATTTTTGAGTTTTTTTCTCTCAGCGAGTTAGCTGTAGAAAAGCTCTAAGCTCACATACTTCATGACTGCCAAAGATAACGATACATTTGGAAAGATCAACGTGACAGTTGTAACTGAAAGAATGACAAGATCTATTCAGCTTCACTTGACACAACAACTTATTTTCTGAAAGAGCAGTCTCTTTNAACGTGACAGTTGTAACTGAAAGAATGACAAGATCTATTCAGCTTCACTTGACACAACAACTTATTTTCTGAAAGAGCAGTCTCTTTAATTTGGTAGCGCACTCCGTTCTGAATCAATTCCAAGAGTTCTCTTTTGCTTTCACGTGAAGTAGCACTTCGTAAGCGAGATAATGCAGCGCTACCAGTATACTATACTGACGTAGATTAGAAGATAGAAAACTTTTCCTCGGTAAAAAATGGAAACAACGAAAAGTTCGTTTAATAGCGATAGATTTTGCTGATCAATCACCGACAGTGGAAAAGCTGCATTTGATTCCAAGCGCGAAGTCGTTTATAACTCATTTCAGACTGATCCTAAAGGGATAGACTTTTGAGATATAAAAAATGGTGTAACTTTTCTTGCGGAGACTGCCATGTGCTAACCCGGAGTGATTGGAAAAGCCCAAAAGAACTGTTTTTATAGGTTACATTTCTGCCAATCAAAATAAACTGGTATAATGTAGTGACCAACCATGCTGGAAAAAATACATGGTCTCTACTTGGCCAAGTTGAGTCTTGACTTTTTCGCACATTTTCTCATCTGGAAAGAATAGAATACACACGTGCAAATATTTACCTTCGTCCTTCTCCTTCTTACTGTCTTACAATTTGTGAGCAGTTCAGAACCTTATGGGGAATAAGACTGCGAGCAACTTCACAGTGGTATGTGTCTACTCGAAAAGGGAAAAACAAACCGAAAGAGAATTAATTTCTGTCGATCGAAACTCCAGACTGGATTGCATCACCAGAGCCTATATATATGCTCCCCATTCTTTTCAGCAGTTCTCTTATGTTGGTGATGATGAGAGAAACGCTCGCATTTACTTATTTATACTATTAAATCAGAGAAACTCTTTTAACGATGTAATCTGACCCTGTTGTTGTGCTCATAGAGCACTGTACAAGTTATTATCACTGATAACTGCCAGCGGAAGACACACCATAAAGAATATTATGATGCTTTTATGTAATTCTAGTGGTTCATGTCTCTTCCCTGGGCTATGTTCAATGAAAAAAAATCCATCCTGCTGTGGTCTACTTTACTCGCGTGTATCATAGTCTGGCTTGGGGCTAGATTTATATGCTCATTTGGGCTACACAAAAGCTTCTTATCAAGTCGGTTGAGCTACTCCCACTTAAACTCATCAACAAATTTGATGTAGTGTTTGCGGTCAATATTGTCTCATAAGAGTATAAATGAGTAACAAAAACAATTTTACAGCCTAATTCCTCCTATGTAGTGTTGTTCAAGCATGTACAACACTTTTATAACGTGATTTACAAGAGAGTCGTCAGATTGTCTTATAGCATGACGAATTCTTCGTGCTTGGAGATTCAGCTCGTTAATAGAATTCCTACACGACAATTTTTACTGGCCGTAAGTTTTATGATAGTAAATAGTAGATACATAGGCCTTCTCCGTGACCTGTCTGAAGCATGAAGCATTCTGTATGTAGGTTACAGAAAAAATCTATCTGAGTAATCGTAAAGCTTGAGTAAAAGCCCGGGGAGAAAGGATTTTACTGAGACAGGTAACCTGATTATAATATGTTGGCAAGGTTAGTCAAACTATCGAGACAGTCAAAATGCCCATAAAAATCTTTTGTGGCTCCCACAGACCACAATTGAATTCTTTCCAGACCTATGCGTCTTGCATACATAGAACGGCTAAATTACCGTTAATCAATGAACGGTTACCGGTAGGCAAAAGTAATACAATAATTGTTAGAGGTTGTACGATTAAATTACACAGATCAGAGCTGTTAATGATATTTCTCGGAAATGCCTTTGAAGCAAGTGTCTACTGTACCTACAATGATAATTGAGTTGAATGTTTGCATTGAAGCGAAATTCTTTTGAGCTGGTCAGCTTAACTTTGAAATGTAACAAAGAGATCCTTTCAAACAATGATCGTATCTACTAGTAGGAGGCACTCATCTGCAATAATGTCTTACATTCACATGGGTCTTAAGTAAGGTCTATTGCAATTTCATACCAGCCTCTTAGTGAAGTAAATAGCCTATCTAGCATGGTTAATATTAAATA
The DNA here is from genome assembly GCA_019593645.1 of Akabosia matsudoensis. Taxonomy (NCBI): domain Eukaryota; kingdom Metazoa; phylum Arthropoda; class Collembola; order Entomobryomorpha; family Paronellidae; genus Akabosia; species Akabosia matsudoensis. The sequence goes on from VICI01002891.1 coordinate 13,473, forward strand.
ACCCAAACAAAATACTATGCCTAACCACAAAAGTAACGAACAAAGCAGTGTTTTAAACTCAGGTTTCCAGACTTCTCCAGTCGAGACTGTTTGCTTCATAAGTCGGTAGGTACACGTGTGAGCTGGTTTCCCTATTAAGTTTTTTCTTTGCTGTTTTTTCTTCAAACAAGTGTCTGCATTCACTCTCCAGAAATTCCAGAACGCATTATGTTTATTTTATTAAAAGGGTTCACATAGTATACCACACAAAGAATGTAAATTATTAAGATGAGGAAAATTATAGTTCTCTGGCTTTACTCAAGGCTGTCTTGACCTTATTTCTTTCTTTCTGGAAATTCAACACCCAAAACTCAACTCTGGAAGAACTCGTGTGTTGTTATGTCCCTTCGTCCTCTGGCTTTTATGTTGCTTCTCTCTTCAATTACACTTGACAAGAGTACACAAAAGAACAAAAAAGAGTTAAGTGGGTTCAATGGATGTATCAAGAACAGCTAATAAAAACCTGGAGAAGGAAAATAATCTCGTGTTCTCCGACTAAGTTCCAAGAGCTACTAAACGTGGAGTGAGTGGAAAGGATACAAAGGCAAGCAGTCACTCGTTGGAAAGTTGGAAAGACCGCGTCCTTTTCGCTTTAAATTTGGTTTCGTATATTGTTTAGTTTCGCTTTGTTGTTTGTTGGGGTTGTACATGCATGCAAGTTTTGCGTATTTCATAGGAGAAAATTTGCAGCCAACAAGTTACTTAACTTATTCACGAACCTTGGTATATTGCAATATAAAAGGTCTCAGTTTCCTGTTTGTGCAAATGGTAAGTTGATCGGATCACTGCACTAGTTTATGCGATGTAAATTTGCTTGAGAAGCAAGACAACTAGTTTTATGATATAAGGTAATGTTCCAAGTTATCGACATGTTTACATGAAACAAACGCAATAAACACATGCTAAACTGGCATACCTAAGCACTATACTGTTAGGGAACTTAATTTCGGGTGGTACGATTGAGGAATTCATAAGCCGGTAGTTAGAACGCCGTAATGAAACAATAAGTAATAAAACAGAACTTTCACTAAAATTATTGATGGGGAAAATGCGTGACATTCGGTTAAGGCTCATGAAGAGAAATAGCATGAATAGCGTTTGGTTTCGAGCAGAGAGGACGCGCAGACTGCCAGATCGCGTTTGATGCATGGAAAATAGAGCACCCATGCAGGTAAAAGCCTTCGGCCTATGTAAAACTAGAAATATTAATTTTAAAGCTCTGGAGAAAGTTTGTTTTTGCGTAATGTTGGAGTTTTAAAATTCTGAATGGGATAAAAGTTGGATTGATTAGGCATGTATATAAACGGACGTATCAAAGTTTTTATAACGTATTGTAGTAGTGAAGTAAGATATTACTGGTGTACAATTTTTAATTAACTCACTAAAACATTCATTCTTTACGGTTGCACTTTGTATTTTGTACAACACAACCAAACACATTATTCGCTTGATATATTCGTCTCACGCGAATTTGCAGCTTTCC
>VICI01002892.1:0-14977 GCA_019593645.1 Akabosia matsudoensis
GTTTGGAATTTATTTGCGATAGATGTAGTGCTTGAACTTTCTGTAGTATTTTTTTGGCCATACTACCATTAAATAACATTTAGGACATAGGGACAACAGAATATTTAAGAACTGTAAAATATAGTTAAAATGAACGGAACTACCCTTATACCTAACTCTTGACGCCGTTGGCAGAATCCATGCATTAAATATTTCATGAACCATGAAAGCAGACAACCCAACTGAAGTCGACTTCCACCAGTGAATAAAATCATGGCCACGTTTTAATAAGCATGAAGCACCAATATTACAAACATATTCCTTTGTTTATTTGAAGGAAAAAGACAGATTCGATAAAAATATAGGATACCATTTGTGGAGGGAAACGAGATTTATAGTTTACTTTCACATCTTCGTGAAGAAAATGAAGATATTTTAGCTAAAAAATGACACATTGAGCTCACAACTTGGGTGGCATTCATAAACAGACATTTCTACTTGACTAGGTGTAATGGTCTCCAGGGACACGGACGTGCATTCATGCATACTAAAAACGAAACATTGTTTCCGTCTCACATGATGTTGATTTCTCTCACAAACACCTATGCTATAAAATACTTGTTCCATTGTGGTTACGACACCGAAATCCCTGCCACCAATTTTGGGACGTTTTGAAATTTAAATACAAAAAACATTTCTCACACTAGAAAATAAGTTAAGTGAGTATATGAAGGGAAAGGAGAAAGATGATGGAATGAAAGTATGTTTTTGTATTTTATTATTTACTCTCAACCAAAAAAGAAGCTTTTCAAGAGGAAAAAGGGGTTGAATAATATTTATGAAGTTAAGAGAAAAGAGTTGAACACTTCGTTTTTTCTGAAAAGAAATGACGAATGAGGGAGGGAGTTGTTCATCATAAGTATCATGATCATCATAAATGTATACCGTTATCTATCATAATAAAACGCATAAAAGAGAAAGTTGCATACTTGTAAATGTAAAAGGAAACTTTAGGGGAGCTGTGAAGACTAGCATGGAAACAAAGTATCTCTGATTTGACTTAAATATTTATGCTGGTGATGATCTTTCCCAGCTATTGTTTACATATGCATCCCCCAGTCCATTACTAAGAGGCCACGAGAAATAATCGTAAAAAATGACCAACGATAAGATTCTAAGCATAGCTTGAAGTTTTTTGGGCTTATTGATAACCTCATTGTCATATGAAAACTGAACGTGAATCAGGATTTCCATGAATCAAATTTGCCCATTTAATAACTTCTCAAAAATCAGATCCTGTGTACATTAAACATAAAATATCAAAAGAAAAATATATGTTTAAAAAAAATGAGCGAACCACTTTATTTTATAATGAAAATGAATATAAATATAACATTTTGCTTCAAATGGACAGAATAAGATGGAATAAACAAAACCACCGGGCTACAATGCTACGTGAACAACTCCTGGGTGGGGTTTTTAAAGATTATGGCTTTTCTGGTTTCCAGGATGATCATTTCATATCCGGTCTAATAGAGTCATATCTTGGGTAGCCGCGGTATGTGTCACCAAGTAAGGTAGTGAATCGAGGTAAAAGACTTATAACGACAATCATCGCTGACAACATCATCTTGACGGCCGCTTTCCTCATTCATTCACTCATCCTCCAAGCATGATTTCGTTCATGTATCTTCTACATCCACGTTTCTTAAGTTGTGTTGTCTCTCGATACATTAACCGTGGAGTGTCATTTTAATACATCGTGTAAACAACGGAATTCCCGTCTAAACTGTTGGTAAATTTAGAGCAAACGACGACGTCATGATTTTTGTCATTTTTGGAAAACATTTCCGAAATATGAATTCATCTCTATTGAATGCATTAGATCTCTTTTACAGAAAACCCAATGCGATCCTGGATATCTCTAAGAAATGAATTTTTAACCTAGAATGTAATAGGCATGGGAGGATCCCCATTTTTAACCAAAAATGAAAGTTTGGAGCAACCTTGTACATCCTAAACGACATCGATCATTAAGCTCAAGTAAAGTTGTTTCCCTTTGACACGATACTTAGAAAAATGCAAAAGAACAGAGAAGAAAGTTAAGATGCCACCATATCACTCTAAGTATGTTGCTTATTTGTGCATTTAGAACCCTTTCAAGTCACATCAGGAGACACATTCAAAATTTATGTGTACATATTACTAGGCGACGACTTGTTGTTCAAGTCATCGTCATCAGTCAACATTTATAAAAGGAGACGGTCAATGAACAAAAAATAAACTAGATGTGAAACTTATGATTCATGAGGATGGTACACATCACCTAGTAATTCTACAGAGGTAAAGTGGAACATTATAAAAACATGTATTGTGCATGTAGCGCAGAATATAAATACGATAAATAAACGTTGATTTTTTTCTTACCAATGTAAGATCCAACTCACCCTTCTTATACTCCCTATTTTATCCTCAATAGCGATGACTGCGTGTAGGCATGTGTACAAAGGTAAAACATAGAGGGGAAATGTCACTGAACAAGTCATAAATCATGCAAATTTATGAATTTACTGCCGCGGTTTTTAACCCGCTGCGGAATAGAGGTATAATACGAAAGTAATCACAATAACATAAAAGTGCAACACAGTTTCATGTTTTCAAATCCCTCTTTACCATATCCGTGCATTGCATAATTTTATATGGATTTTATACTTATACTGGCAAGGTAGTCAATTTATTTTAAGTTTTCACAAATAACAAACTAAACATTTCCAATACTACGAAATTTCAGAAGCAAAAATTGAGTTGAAACAAAAAGTAAACCAAACACTTCAGAAAAAATCACTAACAGTAAGAAAATTGAATGTCGAGGGAAACTATCGGTCGAATGAGCAACGTTTGTGCAACTACACGTTCAGAAAATATGCGAAATAAGCTTCTCACTAATCTTCACGCTGCAGAGCAGTAGAAAATGTTTTGGTAAAGAAAGTTAAAAGATGAGGGTAGCAGAATTCATTGCAATCCCTTCTTCCTGTGATATTCTAAAGCTTGTCAGTTAAACAACGTCTTTGGGGTGACTTACGCCATATCAGCAAAGCAATAGCCTTCTATGTTTTATTGCGTTTTGAGGTAAACAGACATGCATGCAGCTTTTACGGTACATCTTCCTCCACGGGTTTGCACATCAGACCTGGAGAGAAACATCAGCATTCGTCATGCCTCTTGGAAAACTCTTATCATGACACCTTAGCAAAAAGAGTTCTTTCTTAGACCAAACTTTCCCGTTACCTTGAGCTCTTACCGCATTAGTAAGCATAAGTTGAGTTGCAATAAAATGACGGTAACTAGCTGACAGCTGCAAGTTTATTACATGCCTTACTTACACTGAGCCAAAAGAGATGAAGGTGAAAGCGTAGGACTCGATGCTATAAATCTCACTTGAAAAAGTTTACACTCTACTATTTGTGTAATATGCCCAATTTGAAATGCTTCTTCAAGCAATTCATTTTCCCAGGCAGGCGATATTTAGCATGCTCGAAAAAGATGGGAAGGGAGTAATCCAAAACGACTTGTTCCATTACTGCATCATCTGTGAGCGGCAAACTTCAAGCTGCCTCCCTGATCCAACTTGTCTGCATTTACGGCATTTTGGTGAATTACTTGTGGAATGACACTTAATCAACAAACAAATATGTTCCGACAATTATCCAAACATGGCATCATAGCTGAATAGAACATTAAATGATTTTACTCTGCTGAAGCTGTAGCATGTCAACTATCAACGCACAGAAAAAGTTTCTTGCATATAACTATGAGGGGTGAAATTCGAAAGCAGCAACTGATAGCGACTGACGAGCAGAGGAATCCGATGTGAAAGACAACATTCGCGTTTTCGTGTACCACTTTAGAATGCCGGGATGAATTTTTTGAAACAAAAGCGAAATATTTTCGTTATTTGTTTGATCTTTCGATGAGTTTTTATCGTTCACGATATCAGAAACAAGGGAGAATAGAAACATGACGACTTTCAGCTTTTGATCATTTTTAAAAATTTTATTTTGTTAAAATCCGCATGTTACAGCAAGATTGAATGTGCTATATATACTTTAAAATCTAGACTTCCTAATATATTTGAAACGGACTTGACACATCAACACAATACTAGTTACAGTTACGCCATCAACGAGGTATTTCAAATGTATTATTCCTTAAAGCTTTACCGTTCGATATTCTGGAAACAAATCCTTTATAATCATGTGTAAAAATGAGATGGATTGTCCGTCAAATGTGGACAACATGGTTGTTTAATGAAGTGTCTCTTCTATTATGTAATTACAGCTAATTATAGTTTATCATCAAAAGTAACAGATTATGGTCAAAATTACACAGGAGAGGAAGACAAGAAATTCATAATAATATCTAATGCCGTACCTGTTATAGGTAATTTCTTTTTGATAATCAACAGCGGTAACATCCATGTCGGTAGTGTAATGTATATGATGGCAACTCAATTACTACTGCACTTTCATAAGTAGATTAGACCGAAATTTCGACATGTTCTTAAACATTTCCAGTTGCCGCCTCCAATAATGTTTTACCATAAAAACAAGCGTTGCAAAAAGAAGATAAACTAAGATTTTTTTCAATAGATATTTTTAGGCATCGTGCTATCAGCCATCATTTCCATGCAGCACACATATTTTTTTACCTATCGGGACAGTCCAGGGAGGAAGCCGTTACGCCAAATGAAAGGAATGTTAAGAGAGTAAAACGACTTATAATAGGAGGCATCACTATTTTCCCACCCTTTATATTACTCCGGTTGGAGTACGCTTTCACCACTGGTGAAGTCTGTGTAGCATTCCAAAATTACGCTATTTTTTGTTTTATTCCTTGTGTTTTTTGTCAACGACTTTATCATCATGACCAAAGTAGTTCAGTGAAGTAATTTCAGGAGTAATAAATGCAGCTATAGTGTTGCAAATCGTAGGTTCTAAAACCCTATTTGTAGTTGTAAACCAAATTCTCTTTGTAAGAAACTAAGCAAAAAATATACCAAAAAGAAATTCCAGCATCTACAGCAATTTACTCTGAGACCAGATTCTACTGAAATGATGTGATTCACATAAAAATTCATTTGAATGAAACACGTCCGTGCATAAAGCACTGTTATGATGGGCTTGAGAATACGTTTGTAAACGTCGTTTTTGTGCGTATGACTAGAGCAAACTGGTTCAATTCGTAAACACACAATGGTATGTGTTGTATCGTAACAGTTATTACTACGACATCTACATCTACAACAATAGCTGTGGTTTTTTTTGCCACCGTTTTATTCGGTACTTTGCCGCAAGCAACCCTCCTACTCTTTAACTTGAGATTTCTCAGACTATTAAGGGAGCTATTATTCCGAAATTCTGTTGACTTGAAAGTATGAAGAATACGCGGGTGGATAAAAAAGGCATTCCATATTCTGCTGCTACGCACATTATTACCCTACTAGTAGTATCACTATCATGGAAGTGGTCGTATTACTTTTTTTTACTCACCGCTGTATCCATGATAGTGTTTTTAGGAGAGTATATATAATGTAAGAATTATATTATCTGTTACAGCATTGTAAGCTAAACGTTTTTCTTCTGGATCTGGAGTCATTACTCTCTTTTGTGTTTCTTTTTTTCTGTCTCTTCTTTCTCTGCTTTCTCTCTTAGAAAAAAACTATGATGAGGTTTGGGACGATGAAAAACTCTGCACATTGCATATCTATCGGTATGATCGGGAGCTCGCCTTATTCCATTATTATTCTCTTGCAGGATACTAAAAAATAACTGTTTTAAATGTGAACTGTAACCATCTAGTTCTTCTCTCACAAGTTTATAACTAAAAAGACTAGGTAGAACCCTATTTGAAAACGATTTTACGATTCGATCAAGCATAAAATGACAATCTTTTCCTTTCCATTATTTTTTCCAACACACGGTATTTCTTTAAATCAGTTATTGCAATGAGCCCAGCTAGGGGAAAGAAAGCAAATGAGAGCTTAACGTGCCGAGAAAAAAGAATAATTGTAGCCTTTTTAGTCTACTGACTAGAACCTTACAAGGTCACTGATTTACATAAACATTCGTTTTCGCATATCTATATAATGCGCTATTTGGTTGGCTGGTTAGACTTGTTTAGTCACGTGTTTAAAAACACACGCTAATTTATTGCACGAATTACACTGACCGAAAAAACAGATTGTGAAATTCTTCTCAATTGGCTGAGAAATGCAGGCAATAGTAATATTTGTATGTACTATGATTTTCTGGGAATACTGGATTTCTTACTAAACAGCACCATAGAATTCTATTCCAGCCAAACATGACAGCTATCGAAATATAAAATGGACACTAGCATATTAAAAAGGATTATATATGCACAAGTATATATTTTAATGCCGATCAAATACTTCAAAACTTTACGCAAATTATTGATAACTCACCCAACTCCATTTTCGTTTTAATTAATTTAGTGTTTCCTCTTACAATTTTGTATATTTTGATTAAATATTATTTTTAAATAAATTGGTACGCTAAATAATGCGATAGTTAGGACGACGTACGACTTTTATTTATTATTTATATTTTAATATAAATCATCCTGTCATATGATAATAGTGTACAAACACGATGGCTTAAGATTAAACCTTTGCACCTAACAAACAGAAAGTGTACTTTCAAATGTGAAGCGATGTTTTTCATCATGATTCTCAACTGAAACGTCTATTGACTTGATTTTTACTATAAAAGAGCAGGGATGCGTCTATGTTACCTATTCTTATAAAAATTTGGCATTACGAATGAGGATCGGTTTAATGATGTGGAAATTGTCACTCTGACGTTACAACCACACCATTAGTTCGTATGGGCTGACTTCTTCCAGCATTCATTGCACCATTGCTTATCTGTATTGCAGTTGAATTAGGCTGCGTAACCTACAAAAAGCAAAAAAGAGTTTTTTTACATATGCTGGTAATGACTGATATAAGCAACATCATGTCAGCTCATTAGTTAAAATTACGATTTAAAGATAGGTTACATGATATAGAATCATGGCAGTGGTAAATCAACCATAGTATAATTGTTAGCTTACATGTGGAATGGGAATATGGCTGACTTGCCGGCTTTGCTTCAGATTTTGAACAGCTCCATTGTTAGCAGAATTCATACTAGCAAAAACCATTCTTTCCTCGTAGTCATACTCGCATAGTATACGATTATCACAAAGGTAAAAGCGGTCACCAACGCAAAACCTAAAAAAATGCCCAAGTAATTCGTGATTAACCAGGTTGAGAATTTATCCTGAGCGTGACTTATTTTATTTTAAAATGAGTAACATATGGAAACATATGTGCGCAAGAAAGTAAGGAAATAAGAGTTTAAACATGTGCACAGCGTAGTATCTCCTATCATCATTTACTCCTGTCAACTATAAACTATCATCTAATTACATATGGTATTAGACTGTCATTAAAGTTGGCGATGTATTTTCAATGCAGTCCCAATAGTGTGTGGGTGAGTCTTGTGCATGTGAGGTCATGAATGAAAACTGAACAAATACTAATTAAACGTTTCTTTCAAGCATTGATGTCATAGACTCTCAGTACATGTCACTAGTTTTCGTTTTGGATGGCTTTAATTACAGATTTGTCCCACGCAATAATCCAATTGAATGTTGGACAACTAGATTTGGCAGCAAAATGCAAGCTCAAGATTGTATGGTAGGTATGAAAGCAGTGAAAACATCAATTCCAGGGGGAAAATGTACATCTTACACAAAAATCACGATAACGAACACCAAGTGAAAACAGTTGGTTGACATAGCTTACCAGAAATCTGTTTATCTACGATCTGATCTGGTCATGCTGGTCTTCGTCTACTTTATACATTGTTTTAAGCCGTATTTCATCAATTAACAGCCAGTGGGTCTCACCGTATCGATTACAAGCTACCTTCATGTTTTCTCCATTCCAAAAAAATGTGGGATCAAGATTTGCTTTGATTTAATGAAAATGCATTGGCGTCTATATGAGAGAATTACAGCACGGAAACGTTTCATGGAAACACCTGATGACCACGAGCCATTTCCTCATTCTTTAGACCTTGCAATTCACACGGGAGAAACATGTATGCAGGCCACACAGTTTTTTATTCGGGGAAGGATCTGATTAGAAAAATGCTTGCCTCGTAGATCGACGCTTCCACCAACCTTGGCACACCAATGCGAGTGACATAAAGTTGTTATAAACAAGCGCATTGTGCAGATTAGTGGATTCTTTACTTGTTTTATCCCGATACTATTTAAAGTGCGCCAACAAGACAAAACAAAATTGACACAATTGAACAAACGAAAGTTAAAGACGCCTCTATCCTGAAGGGTGAGACATCTTAACTTAAAACTAACCGGTGCTACAGGAATGGAAAAATTACACAAAAGTAAAGAACTCTAAGCTTGCGATAGCCACTTGGAGGTAAACATATAATATGTCATTTCATTTCATACGAAGTAGATCTTAAAAGGATCATAGCCACGCAGAGAAATATTAATGGCATGAACTTAGTCATTCCTGGAAACATTCCAGAGAGGAAAACTCTGGCTTGTCATGCAGAAGTATTATTGTGTTATCACAGTAATGTATAAATAATTTCTTGTCATAATTCTATTGTGATTTTCTTACAAACATGGAAGTGGCAGGTCAGCCACAGAGACCAAGGGGCTCGTTAAAACATAATAATAGCAATTGAGGGAGAATGTCTTTTTATAAAGTGTTATATGGCCACAGCATAATAGTAAGACGTGATGGGTTTTATATTTTATTTTATTTAAACAAACTCATAGCTTGGTTCCTTAATGCACCAAAAGGCTATTCCAAATAAATTGAGGGTAGTAAATGGACATTTTTTTTTGTAAAATCCGTTGTACACAGTTATTAAAAATTATTCGTAAATAAAACAACGTAAAAAAAGAGCTCAGCCGAGAGCTACATAAATCTGTGCATGTGTAGAGTAAATGGACATTTTTTTTTTGTAAAATCCGTTGTACACAGTTATTAAAAATTATTCGTAAATAAAACAACGTAAAAAAAGAGCTCAGCCGAGAGCTACATAAATCTGTGCATGTGTAGCAGTAATAATTTCTCAAGCTGATTTAAGTTGAAAGGTTGGAAACCAGACAAGCCATGCATATTAGTTGTTACCACCAAAAAGAGATTATTGCCTTGACTTCGTTTTTAAGGAGTCTCACTATGAAAATCAAACATCTACTTCCCTTTTTTGCTGGCTTCAGTTGGACACACACACGCGTTTTTTTGTTAAAATTACAGTTACAACAACAGCAATAGCAAGAGGCATTAGTAGCAGTCATGAAATACATGAATGGCTTGCTTTCACTTAGTGGTACTGTAGCATACACATACAACACCATCAGCACCTGCACGTGATTCATTAAATGATAAATATCAAATTTTGCTTTTTTAATTTCCCTGCAATAACTTTTTTTCTCCTTCCCTCGTTTGACTACACTACAGTTGACGACGTCATGACTGCCTTTTTTCTTCCTAACGCTCTACAAGTACGGGTTATTTTTTTGTATTGTTATACAATGTGGTTTTTTCAAGTAAAAAGCTGGTTTTTCAAGGGTTGTGCCATTATTATAATGTGTAAGTGAGTTGCCTAATATTTATGAAGGTTGTTGTTGTTCTCCCCCTCTTTGGCTTTTTATAATATGATCAAAAGAACATTGTGCAGCGTGGCAAAGGAAGGATCATCACGAAAAGTCAGTGAGGATCGTGAGGATGGCTATGCATGGTTAGGTTGATGCCATGCGACCAAGAGATGCTTGGGTGGATAGATTCATGAATGCATGCATGCATTAAATTTTTGGGTGAGAGCACAAGGACTCAGAAATAAAAATGTACACAGTGTAGTACCCACATGGCTGAATCCATCAAGAGGATTATAGGAAGAAATCTATTCCAACTGGTGTGGCTGGTGGGTGAAAAGAGAATAGTTCCCACAATCCGGTTGAATCTAATTGCAAGTATTTCACTGTTATCCGTCAATAACTTGATGTTTATAGAAGAGTTTGCTAATTCCCTGATACGTAGATGAAACGTAAAATAGGAAAAAGCACACGGATAAAGAAATAGGGAAATGATCTAGGCCTACGTATTAATTCCGATATGAACAGTTTTAAGCTGGAATGAAAATATACGAGTTGTCATGAATTGTAGACCATATGATAACACATGACGTAAAGCGTCATAAATTGGACGAAAAAGAATTCAAGAGTGTGGCTAGAGCATGTTGGGACTGTGCGGTTTCATGAAAAGGTGCAATAACAGTATAGTTTTTAGGGACGAGTGGGCAGACGTTTGTCTTTAAATCCTAAATTTAATGATTAGTTTTAGAGGTTCCCACTTATAATGGTCAAATTAGAGCTGTTCCGTTGTACTTTAAACCAGAACTAGTCATGCATCGCATACTCAAATTTGTATACGAAGAATCTGTGCTACAAATTTTATTACATGAATGTAGACATGCGATTTCAGTTGTTATCAATATTGATCAAATTGAGCTTTATGTGATTTCCGAGGAGGGCGTTAGAGAAAAAACTAGTAGTTTTGCATAATTGCATGCAGCAAGTAATTATAAGTTGATAGTTACGATGTTTATTTATGAATGGCTCTTTACCTGTGATTGCACTGCTGACATGCGAAGCACTCCAAATGGTAAACGTTGTTTCTCGCTCGCATCACCATTTCAAAAGCAGGGATAACTTTTGAGCAAGCCGCACAGTAGCCAGTGCTCCCAAACAATCTCAAGTAGTCACGTTTGCAAAGAATCAGATTCGCTTTTGTGTACAGTGTCGATCCAACCTCACCCAGACGGCAGTCACAGCATCCGCACTTGAGACAATCCTCATGCCAGAACATATCCAAAGCCTTCAGCAAATACCTGGTTCATATTTCACAGCAAAAAGGTACATTCAACTGTAAAACTTACACATGCAAGTAGATAAATGATAGCAGGGCGTGTTTACCTTTCTGTAATCTTTTTCCCACATCCCGCACACTCCTTTGATATTTCGGGGTTCGTAGCTTCTGATTTCAGATTCATCATGGATGATTTTCACCTGCAAAAATAAAATAAAAGGGGTTGATAAAGGAAATTGAATGGGACTTCAATCCGCTTGCTCAAGAGAAGTGATATTGGCTGTGTCTTTTTACGGTGAAGCAATTATGATACAATGTTTTTCGAAAATAGAAAACGCCTAGAGCCGCTTTGGTTTCATGAGCCAGCAACCATTTATCAGAAATGCGATTTGAGTTCTAGATTGTGAATATACGACATTCTATTGTCGGAAAAACGTCTTGTTTATCTATTTAAAGTTAAACTATACTTATATAACTGCTCGTTTGTCTGCATGTGTAGTAGTATGTTTCCTTTAAAAATACTTAAGGTCAGTGGTTAAAAGAAACAGGTTTCGGTGTATGGTGAAGGAAAGCTTACTCAAAGAGGATCTCTTTTTGCATTGTCAATGAAAATGGCCAAAGCAATCTTCTCTGCGGCAATACAATCGATTAAAAGGCAAAATTGGATTTTTTGAAGGTCTTTACTATTTAAAAAAATGGCATTTGTACACAATAGAGATTGTAATCAGACATAAAAGAGAAGAGTGAAAGGTGGAGAAAAGAGGAGAAAAAGATATGAGAATAGATTTTTTGCTTCTCCTTTCTCCTCAGTTTCACATCATTTTTATTTTTATAGGTGGTTTACCAGCAGTCGCTCCTTTTGAATAGCGGTAAAAAATTGTTGATTTTTGTCACTGTTGCTAGTTTCCTGTTTTAGTATTCTCGGAGTTTCCAATAAAGGTTATAATGATATTGATATTATAGTCACGAAAATATAACGACCAACTATACCTTTATGCAAGGCTTGATACATTATGGAGACGATCTATTTCCAAGTGGGCTGTCATGTGCTTCAAATCTATCATCAAGGTTTGTCAGCAAGACCCAGTAGACCAACGCTATCGTGCTATTCTCGTCATCACGAATTTTCAACCGAAGATGAAAGACGTTAGAAACTTAAGGTACGACGCTTTAGTCAGTAAATATTTTAGGAATTACGTTGCAAATTCAAATTTTCAATTACGATATGTATCGGGGCGATGCTCTCATCCATAAAAAACACTTTATAGAGTCAACCAAATTTATAATTACACATTTATCAACATCGACAACTATCTCAATCCATAAATACTATGCTTGTTTCTAATTTTTCAAAATATGACCAACTTTGATTTTGCAGTCATGTTTCATTCGGAAGTTTTACTTTTGAGTTCAAATAAGTACGGTAGGGCAAACATGATGCGTGGAAGATCTGTGGACAGGCTTACTCGATCACATTCCACGCATACTATTCCTGGTGCAGGTTGTACTTTAATTGCCTACGACTAGCCTTTAGTCGTCTTTTAGGTGTTTTAGATACATTTACGCCAATAATAATACACATAAGAGGTGTGTCTGAGTGACGTAAATAGTCTGTAAAGTTAACCCTCAATCCACATTTCTATTCCTTTAAATCCTAATTACAAACGTACAATTGTTTTGTAAGGTATTTCGCCACCGATCAATTTATATTAGAGATACTAAAGCGTCCAAGATGCAATCTGAATTAACAGAATAGACATGGGAGTTAGATTAGATTATAGTTAGATTATAGTTGGTAACGGCGCCCCTATCCAGGGTCATTATGCCGCCCAGTTATAGTCACGTGCGTAAGGGGCCTTCTCGAGTTCACCACAGGAGGTCAGGTGCACTGTAATCTTGGGGCTAAATAAACAATTCTGCCATACGAAAGAAGGAGGACGGTTGGAGGGGCGCATACCCAATTTAAACCTTTACTGTACTAGGAGGCAGGCTATAATTGGCGTAAATATGATATAATGCGTACGAAAGGCCTTAAAAACTTCTGCTACTACTTGTACCTATGTTTATACCAAACATGTGCAGTAGAGAAGTCAAGTGTATATTTGGAACGCCTGTTTAGACGTTCAACAAGGAATGCAGCGTACTTTTTTAAATCATAAACCACGCTAACCCTTATCGACATACATGCTCAGATTTTGTAGTTGTCGTGAAGTTTTAGTCAATGGGAAAAATGAGCACAGATTTCCGAACATGACACCAAAAAAGAACAATCTATAGTTGAAAGCGACTGTGAGATTCCCGTTGTAAGAGTATCAAAGTTGGAACTCGCACAACATGGTCCTAACCAATGCGTGAAAGTATTCGGAGGTTCAGTTTGTTAAAATGGAAATAGAAGGGAAAGAAAAGAAACTTGCCCATCTATTTCGTGTGCGATAAAATCATAATTGAGTCGACGTGACACAAAGATTTGCACACGACGGAGGAGTCGCTATTGCTGATGGTGGTTGCGGTGCTCAACGGCGGCTCAAGCGATGTGCTTGGTTTTTTTTCAGGTTCGTACAAGTTAAGGTGAATATATTTCTCGTTTGATGATTATTATGTGAAGCTGGCAGCGTGAATATACATTCTACCTTGTATCACAATTCACCTTGTACAAAGAGCCGTCAAAACTGCCACTACATCACTAGTGCCACAATGCAGGCTAATGTTGCAGCAATATAATATATTGTTACTGCTATCATAGCGATATTTTCAAAGAGAAAAGTTAGTACATGCTTACATTATTGTCCAAAATTTCTTCCCTTGTTGTAATAAGCTTTTCCTTAGGAGGTCTATAGTTATTTTATTTTTATAGTGGACATGCTTTTGAACGAAACCTTTCAAGAAGCCTGTAATATTGTGAAAGCATAAAGTGCCAAGATTATAAAAGCTGTATGATCCTTCACCACCCCCAAAAAAGCCTTTTTGTGTGTAGCTCCACTCTGCTGGTGGATACATTTGTGTGTACATTATTCAAAAGGGTGATCGGATTCTTTTTTCAGAATGCTCAGCTACTTTTCTGCTGATATGATGATTGTGATGATACCCAGATGAGAATGGTATCTAAAAAATGGTACTAGGTAATATTATTATTCTATTAAATCTTTGACAATCAGAAAATCAACCGGTAGAAATGTTATACTTTATATACTTAACTGGGTAGCAGCAGTTTCTCCAGTGTAAGAACGAAAATCTATCAGGATACAATCAGAACCCGTTTCCATAAATTTTCTCTGGAAATACTATTGAAATCCGACAAAGACCCTCTTCATGCGTCTTAACTTTCTTTTCCCGTAAACTTGTAAGACATTTTCGTGCTCCTAAATACTTTGAACTGATAAAGACCAAAATCGGTTTTTCAACGAAATGACCCGCAGAAAATCCCTCCTACCAATTCTTCCACTGACAAATTCAGCAGCCTCCAGAGAAATAGTTGTATTTCTTTGGATAGATACGTTTTCCTCAAATAATTCGTAAAAACATCATTGTAGCTGAACATAAAGTTATCAGAAGAGGTAACCAACCAATTTAAACGTTTCACCATGTTTCTCTTCGGTTGTCTGTTGATTATCAGGCAACGAAAATAAAAAAGCTCTGGGTGACCCACTGTTGCCGGTAATTACGTTATTTAACCATTGCTAAACTAAAAGTGCGGCGAATGGCTATAACTCCACACATGTCTTAAATACAATGCAACGGAACTATTTAAAATCGACGTTTCTTAAGAAAACCAATGTAAATGAGTCAAGCCAAAACAGGGATACTAGATGCAATGTAGGTTCAACCGTGGAAAAAAATCTTGGCTTCGATACAATTCATGCAGCGACCCCGCACATAGTAATGGGAGTACAAGTTTAAAATGATGTAAGTAATACATAAAAACTATTTTCTCGCCGGAAATAGGAAGGAAGCGGCAAGGCAACTTAGGTCATGCTCGTTTCCATTAAATATAGCAAAGGGCCGACAGAATGTATTTGAGCAGGT
>VICI01002893.1:0-14976 GCA_019593645.1 Akabosia matsudoensis
GCATCGTGTCGACGATGAAGTTGACTGATGTCCAAATCCTATGAGAGAGAGACAGGTGACAGGTAAAATAACCATATTTATCACAAAATCAATCAGTTGTTATATCCGTTACAATTTTCATAATACGACAATTGTTATCAGACTCTCCAAATTTTTAGATACATCCAGGAGATGCTCAAATTTGTCAGAATGATGGAACAACGGACTAAGCGATTTTTCCATGCTTTAAGGCATTTGTCTACGTCATATCACAATAAATAAAGCAAATAGAGAGCTCTATTTTTGTCGTTCTATCTTCTTGTAGTAGGGTGGAATTTCTATCTTCTGTTTTAATGATTTGAATCCATAATAAAATACATAATCACAAGATGACATAAGTTATCAAATTCTCACTTAACGACCGTCATAGCATACAGCATATGTCTACAAAGTGTAGCGGAAAACAATTTAAACCACAAGTCATACCCCAATCTTCTTATCAATTTATGGTTAGAAATGGACAACGACACGTGGATAATTAACGGCACTTCCTTAGAGATACATATTATGGATGGGTCCTGCTATCATAAACCATTTTGTCCTCGGGTCGCAAACGGAAGTTGAAAGAAAACGGTTAGTTTACTTGGGGACAATAAAGAGGACAAACAGTCAACAGTCGTGGCAACCGCAGATTCGTATAAGCTATAGGCTATATCATTGCAAATTGATCAGTATACTAAAAACCAACTTGCAAAACCTTATTTCATATTTTGCGTAAACTTTTGCAATTAGGTTTTTTTGGTTGTTTATTTGCGGCAAACAACGGACAAGTATATATTTTTCTGTATATTTGTTTTGCACATTAATATTAGTTCTATTAATCAATTAATTATTTTCCTAGTTCGTCCCTAGCTATCAGCTCGGATTAGCTGTGCATAATTATAGCATAAGTCTTCCTCCACGTTTGTCATAAACCAAAATCCAGCCAGTATAAAAATAGTGCTACTTTACCTGCAAAATATCGCAACGAGCATCCAGTCACACTTTTCCTGTTAACGATTGACGATGGCGAGCGTATCAGAGCCGGATGTCGCTAGAAAATTCAAGTGGTTCATCGACAGTTTAGAAATAGCTCCAGGAAACTCAGCCATTATTGGAAATCATCGATTGGCCTTTTTTGCGATTCACCACGTAGCCATATGCATTATCACAATTAGTCTTGTAGCTAGTGTTATCGTTATCCTACAAATTCACTCGAAATGGAGACGCGCCACTTCTAAACTCGACTTTCCGGTCCGATTTCCGCTTTACTTGGCGATTGCGGATTTTTGCTGGGGAGTGTCCCATCTAGTCGACCACCTCTTTCTCGTCATTTCTCAAGTATATCCTAGCTCTACCATACTTGAAAATGGATTGAGTATGAATCTTTGGTTCTTTTTCGGGTATTACGATAACGTTTTTAAATTCACGAAATGATTGCATAAAAAATTACGCGGACTGTATTTTTATACAGCTATCAGCAACTGATGCATGCCAGTGTCGCTGGATACACTTATCTTCGAGTTGTACGGAGAAAACAACTGAACCTCGGACGGTGGGAATGGAAATTACATCTTTCGTGGTTCTGTTTTCTTGGCGGAACGATCCCTGTATTTTATTTCATGGACGCATTTGGTAGCTCCGGCTACTGGTGAGTTACCTTTTCAGGCTGGATAAGACGCAAACTTTTATTTTATTTCCTTTCCCTGCAAAATTTCAATCGGATAACTAAATGTTTCAGGATGGCCTACAAACCGTCAAACTTTGGGGGACTTGTACTGTTACTGACGATCGGTTTGACGTGCACTTTCAATTCTTGCTGTACTACAATTGGGTACTACCGGCTGCGTCGAACGCTCTTGAAAATGCGTTCCCGTATGCGTGCGTATGGCAACCCATCGGTAGGTCCTAATGACAAGTTGACTTCCCCAGGTGCAGTTCAGAAAACAGTGGCTTCGCAATGTCTGACGACATACGTGTACGTGGCAGCTTGTCTGTACTGTCCACTCGCGATTTTGTTTTGGTTTAGTTTTCTTCTTAGGGTTACTCTGGGGGCTCTAGAGCCCTTATCTTGTTTCCTTGTTATTGTTGTGGCGAACAGTAGTGGGTGGGCAAACGCCTATGGATACTGGTATAATGAAAAGATTAAGAGGAAGCATGAAGAAGGAAGGCTAGCAAAGATAAATTGTTATTCAACGGATAAGTCAACAAGTATGAGTACGTGATTGCAACGGGGTACTGTGATACAGGTGCAAATGAACAAAGATTTTTCATTATGTAACGGGGTTCCATAAATAAACGCCTATCAATTTATTTTATGTCGAGCTTGACGCTTGAAGAAGAAATTTTATTTCTGTTGTGGCTTTGAGAGGAAAAACACAGCCGTTAAACATTGGGAACTTGACTATAAATTAAAGCTAAATCCTGGATATATGGTTCTGAATGGATAAATATTTCCATTTTCCTAACCGGTAGTGTTGTCTTCACGCAAATGGGAACAGCATTTTGTGGTCTTAGGAAATCCCAATACACTTGGTTTACGGTTTTGCCCTTGTTTTATGAAAATTCTTATGATTCTGAATTATCAATGACTTATAAAATGACTGAAAACATTACCGCACAGTCCGCGACGAAAAGTATACAATATGGCAGATTGGCTACTAAACGGTTCCGAGATAGCACCCGGAGCTTCTGCAGTTCTCGGGAATAATTATGTAGCCTTCTACTCTATCCACATAGTGGCCATTTACATGATAACCATATCACTCTTATCGTGCTTCGTTGTTTTGTACAAAATTTTATTACTATGGAAAAACTGTAAAGCGAAGATAGACTTTCCAGTGCGTATTCCTTTGTACCTTGCTCTGGCAGACGCGACTTGGGGGCTCTCCCATTTGACTGATCACTCGTACCTCTTAACCTGGCAGCTTTATCCCAACAGTGCTGCGTTAATTCGTCTTTTAGGTTTTAAAATGTGGGTATTCTTTGGCTACCAGCAACTTATGCATGCAAGCATTGCCGTATACACTTATCTGAATGTTGTCCATGGAGTTAAGCCTAACGTAGGGAAATGGGAATGGAAGCTTCACTTGACATGCCTATCGTTTCTGCTGGCAACCAGCCTTTTCTTTTACTGCCTTGACTCATTTGGAAACATGGGATACTGGTAAAATGATAGAAATATAAATATAAGACTACATCGGGCCCTTTTGTGAACTAATCAAGTTTTTTAATTGTTCAGGATGGCGAATAACGTCACAACTACCAATGGTAAATTTTATGGCGCTGTGGTGGCAACGGCAAGTACATTTAACGCTTTCTGTACGTCTTTCGGATACTATTGCATACGAAGGCGAGTTCTTCATATGAAAGCAAACAAGCAGCACATGAAACACTGCTCAATTATTTTTCGATGCTTGACCACATACGTTTACATTGCTGCCTGTTTATACTGGCCATTAGCGATTAGTCTATGGATCAACTTGTTTTTCCAGGTGTATTTTAATGCAATTGAGCCCTTTTCTTGTCTTCTAATTGCGATAATAGCGAACAGTAGTGGGTGGGCAAATACTTATGGCTATTTCTACAATGAAAACTTAAAGAGGTATGCACAAAGCACGAGAGCATCAGTGAGCACGAACGCAATCAGTGGGCGATTTCGTTTGCTTGACGAAATTTAATGTCGGTTAGACAGCCAGAAAAAATAAACAAAAATTAATAAAACATATTAAACTACGCTAATTGTACTGCTGCTTTTTGTTGATATTGACTTTGACTCCAGAATCTGCAGCTTTAGGTTCTTGATTATGCATCGTTGTTGGATCTGTGTAAGTTCCGTCTTCAGTCAAGATATGACTTGTGGGCTCTCGCCCTTGCGCCCATGAAGCTAACGCACTCGGAGGTAAATACTTTCCTTCGTTTTGAAGTTGACATTTCGTCACATCCGCCTTAAGAAGTGTAGGCCCTCTGATATATGCCTTTCTTCGGGGTGGTGGAACGCCTTCAGTATGATAAAGTCTTTCGTGACGTGCCAACGTGTGTCTCGAGACGAACGACATTGGGCAATCACTGCACTGGAACGGCCTAACTCCCAGATGACTAAGCATGTGCTGCTTCAGGGTAAAGTTTTTATTGAACTCACGAGGACAGTGCGAGCACTTAAAGGGTCGGATTTTCTTGTGAACTGCTTCGTTGTGCTGTCTCATCTTACTCGGTAGATCTGCCATGAAGCTACAGTTTTCGTGTACACATTTTAACGTTTTGATCGGCTTTTTGGTTTCTTCGTGGGCCCGCTTTACGTGTCCTTGTAAGGCGAAATCAAAAAAGAGTTTCCCACAAACTGGGCAGGGAACTTGTCGTCTGGCCACGTCCTCTTGGGTAGAATGCTTGCGAAGTTTATGAACTTCTAGTTTGGATTGACCCACACATGACTTTCCACATATATCGCAAATGAGAGATTTTTCCATGTATGGAACATCGCTACTTCCAGACTCAATTTTTGACTGTCGTTCCGCTTCGCTGAAATGAGTCCATTTGTGTCTTTTGAGGAACTTCATAATTTTTTTCAAAGGCTTCCCACAGATTTCGCAGTTGACCATTGCAAATTTCCTAGGACACTGAACACCTTTGTGGACCTTCAATACATGACGTTTCAGCTGGCTCTTGTTTGGTGCACGATACGTGCAGCCCTTCTCGCGACATAGATTCTTGTTCCAGTGTACAGTGAGTAAATGCCTTCTAACTTGGGATGATTTCACACTATCATGGGTGACCAGGGCGTCGCAGAGGGGACATTTATACACTGAATCACTTATCGACTGGAAGGTCAGTTCATTATAAGTTAGAGTTCCCTTGGCAGGATCGATAGTGTATCTCCCCTTCTTTCGAGTTTCTTCCTCGTCGTAATCGTCAGAGTCACTTTCTATTTGTGCTGGTTTTCGTTTGGGTTTCCGGCCTCGTTTTGGCGGTTCAGGTGCATCAGGGTCGTAATCACTGTCTCGGTCATCACCGTTGAAACTGTTGCATTCAATTTCATTATCACTCTCTTCCTCATCATCTTTAAATCTTGATTGTGAAGTCGTTCTTTTTCTAGGAACCTCCTGACGGTTAACTTTCTTCTTGTTTTTTTTCTTTATGCCTTCAATCTTCGATTTTAACGGTACCTCCACATCAAGTTCCACGATGTCTGGCTTCACGTCAATAGTAGATGATATCAAATTTTCCTCGACATTGCTGATGCTCACATCCAGGGCATGCAACGTCTTTAAACAATAAACAATTTGAATCCGCTGCTCCAATCCCATTAAAAAATCATTTTAATTTGTCTACTTACAAAATCAACAGGCGTTTCCTCCATTTCAAAAGATTCTGTTCCAGGTCTGGTTCTACTTGACTTCCGTCTCTCTACTGGCTCCTTCTCTGGTCCACCTCCATTGATTTTGGTTGGTTTCGCTTTCTCGTCACCTTCACAAATATAATAATTACTTAAGATTTGTGCACATATGCAAACAATATCAAGCAAATTAATCCCTCACCAACTCTGAAAGAAGCAACCATCCGTTTCCGAACTCTTCTGTACCGCTCATCCTTGCTGTAAATTCCACTTTTTCTGAACTTCTCCTCATTCTCCTCCGCTTTCTCTTTCACTACATTTAGTCCACGCTCAATTTGCCTCTGAATTTCCTCCACCATACATTGCAACTCCCACAACGAACTCAACTGACCTTTGCACTGCTCGCAGAAGGGAAACTTGTCGATTCCTGACTCACTCTCCCAACCACGATCCAAGAGAACTCTCTTCCGTTCCCTTTTTTTGGACTGACTTGTCAACACGTCAATCAGTTTAAACCACTTGGCAAACCAATAATACAACGATTTCTCTTCCTCCGTCCATCCCACAGAGCTAGACTGTCCCCCCAAACCCCCCGCAACGTTATCTACCGCCAGTCCAGTCGGAGGAAATATGTCGACTTGGCCACCTTCGTCTCTTGGAAAATCACTAACGTCTTCCGTTTTCACTGGGGGAGTTATACTTTCCCCGCACACTAAACACGGAATTATATCCATTGTCCTCCAAGGAATTACTGTAAAAAAGATTCTATGCAATTAATTCTTCCATTAAATTAAAATGCTATAGGAAGTGCATGGCTTTGACTTGACTGCAAACTGCAATGCAGGCAGAAAAGGATGCAGAGAAGAGCGACAATAAAAGACTCGTCGCTCGTACACAACATCAGCTGGTCGCGGAAACACAGGCCTTCAAATACACCAAAAGGCGAAAGAGCGTACATGAAAACTTACGTTTTTGCCTAGAAATTGACAATTAAAACTGCCTATTCCGAAACTTATGTAATGTGAATAAAATTTTAAGTTGGATTGCTTTATGCAAATTTCCGTCAAAGAAAGGGCAACTGCACAGTTTTAACTAGTTAAATGCAAGTAGGAAAATGAAGAGGGAAGGTGTTCGGCTGACGGCGACTTTTACCGGACACCTATTTCCTTACTATTGACTACTCTTCCACAAACAAAAAATGAGACCTGCGGAATAGATCAAATGCGTTGTCCGTCAATCTTTTTTGTTGGGAACTATAGTCGCGGAAGAATTGAGAAAAGTCTCTTCTAGTCCTTGTACGAGTATATATAATTATGTACCTGTTTTTAGCATGCAAAATATCCATTGGAAAGGGCATTAGTAAAATCAGAAAACCCTTTCTCACCCGATTTTTTTTTTCAAATCGCATTAAAACAGTTTATTTTGATTTTTCTAACATAAGTGGCTAACTAACAGTTAGTATAGCGGCTTCACCGTTTACAGGGACCGCCATTAACAAGTATCCCTAAGCTTTTATGTTTTTTTCATATTTTCCTGTGGGGTTGTTTGAAAAACGCCATAAACAAGTACCCCTTTACTTTTCATTGCGAAAACTTCGATTCGTAGTTCGAGTTTGAGCACCCGTAATCACGAACACAACACGTTTTCTTTCGCGATTCGAGTAGCAAATCTTTTTCAAAGAGAAAAAAAAGCGAAAAGGGCTCGTTAGATTTTCGCATGAGCGAGCAGCATTTCTTTTAGTTTTAATCCAGTAGGAAATGAAGAAAACTCATAATAAATAAAATCAGAAAAATAAAATTGAACTATTAAAAACCAACGAGAACGTTATGTGTTCCGTATTACAGGTTCTCAAACTCGTACCACGAGTCGAAGTTTGAAATGAAAAGTGAATGGGGAATTGTACTTCTATTTATTTATCTTTCTTAAAAAGTCATATATTTACATACAGGCATCATTTATAGCAAGAGAAGTGTGATTGTATTGTTTAAAACAGTTTCAAAAATGGAAAAGATGGTCGTCCGTTGCACGTAGTAGAACTGTCCAACTTTCACCCTAAAAATGGGCACGCTTCGAACAAACTTGAGGATCCAGCGGCGATTTTGCGTATGGTGATAGTTCAACCAAGAGTTTTGCGTTTCCTCCGAGAGGTCAGTGAGCTGTCCAAACTTGCTGAATAGAGTTGCCAGGTAAAGCATCGATATAATCGCCATAGCGCCCATTGTGAGGGCAAGCCTGCCCGTCAATTTGATAACCCCATAGGAACCTAGCGTTGCCACGCAAATGCCAACAAACTTGTGGGCAGGGCAGAGCCAGCCTTGATAAGTGTGACGCCACAAGTGATGCAACAGATGAAGTGATCTGGACACTGTAGAGAAATGCTGGGGCTTTCTGAGACTGTTCTTTGTTTTCCCACTCGACGAGTTGATGCTACAGAAAAAATGAATCTTTTCATTAAAATTATAAATGCCTTTCATAGATCCTCTTCAAAGCATGTTTTATAAAGCAAGGCTGTACTTCAGTTCCCTGACAATCCATACTATTCCGCAGAAGTACGCATACAAATGGAAAACAAACGCCCACACTCCACTCCAGCTACTAAACCAAACAATGAAGTGAATTGATAAGCAAAGCAGGCGAATGGCAACTGGGCCATGCTTCGGATCGTCCATTAGAGACGTTAGGAAGTAATGTTTCTCGGGTTTCCTCATGATTTCTCCGATATTTTGAAGATTTACAAAAAATCCAATGACATACCACGCTGAAAAAAACTTGGAGCATTTCGGTCCCCACATTCCAGACGTGAGGAACTGGTCTGGAAAGGAAAGTCATTGCTATACCGTACATACTAAAAGCATATACTATCTACTGTTTCTATGACGTATGACTGACCTTTAAAAGCCGAAAAGTATAAGAGATAATTTTGGTGAAACCGTGGAGTTTCTTGCCATTTGTACAAAACGTTGAATTGAATTACCAGTGCTTGTGCGTATCCACTTAATTTGAAGCTCAGTGTGAGAACGTAAGTTAACGCGTCCTCTGCGTCAGAATTAATTTTTATGAAGATGCGGCCGGCAACGTAGCTAATGTAAGAAAAGTTTATGATAAACGTTCCGTAGACAATGACAGTCCGCAGTATGGTGAAAAAAGCGACAAGCTGACTTTCCGAGAGACCATTGTAGTTTTTGAGAAATCTAAACGGGACTGCGCCACAATACCAGGCTAGCTTGGTCACAAAGGATATGTGGCGAAAAGTTTTTGGAGGAATCATTGTGTGCTGCACCGGATTAGGCTGATCACTCCGACGGGAATTGATCAATTGAACGACTTTACAGCTTCGATTTACCATTTTTATAGAAAAAAGAAAGGCATCTACTTCGTTCACATATCGACAATTAAGGTACAACGTTAAGGAATTGGGCTCACTACGTGACATGGTCGGCTTTTGTTTGAATTCGTGCATATTTTTCATGTTATATGTCAACAATGACAGAAATAAAAATGTCTTGTCTTCAGGTACTAATTGTGCATGCTATTAGCTGGTTCCATAATTGTATCACAACAACAATCAAGGCTGAATAAGAATGAGATAGATATGCAAACAAATGTGAAAAATAATGTGTATTGAAGGTAGAGAAAGTCTTTTTTGGCAACCACACTAGTGGAAAAAACTAAACAACTCTCATCGAAGTAAAATTGAAGGTCCCAAGCCAACATTCATAGACCCAAACATATTTTACTTTACAACATTCAATGACAACCTGTGTCGTTTGTGACAAAAGATGACCTGGACACGGTGACAGAGTTAACAAACAACGTACTGGGTTAATCTTTTATTAGAAAACGGACAATGGATACATAATTATAGTAAACTAAACCTTCCATAACTTGTAGGCGTTTTCTACTACTCACGTTGTACATATCACGTTTGACTAGACGATAGCAGAACGTAGCAACAATAAATATCTTAAAGCTATAATTGATACGAATGCACAGGTATAACCAACAAACAATCTTTAGTCCTTACACAAGACAGATAATCAATAGAGACAAATATCAATAAAGTTTTCCGCAAGAAACCATGCACGTTTAATCAGCCATATACCATATATATGAGGTTATGTTTAGTCCACATAATATAAATTTTCTTCCCCAAATCTGTCGATTTAAAAAAGATAACAGATTAGCCGAAATATCGTGTTGGAATCCTGTAGATCGGAGGATTGGCCTTAAAGATTAGAATGTCAATTTAGTTTTAAGCACTTATGCGCAGAAATAAACACGATAATCTTCCAAGCAATGGTCCCGTAATTTAACGTTTCTGTTTACAGTCACGCATGCACCGTCAGGTCGAGAATGTACAAAGCTCCCTATTTCATTAAATTTTAAGTGCAATTATCTAGATGTGACGAAAGACAATGGCATATGTACTTATGTGAAATCTGTACTGTGCGTTAGTTGATAGAGCATGTTTAAAATTAAAATAATTGAGTATTCATTCAGTCATCATTTGTGAGGACATAATATGTTTGTTGATTGTGACTTGAAGTTGTGCTAGAACCGGCTACTTAATTGAGATGCTGTACTCACTGACCCTACTTAACCTGCAGACGCTGATAACCTCACCAACTCCAATTATACCTCGATGAAAGAAAGCGATAACCCAGGAATTTTACGTTGATCGCACTTATCACACCACCTACTGTTGACTGTCTTTGACTTTATTGCTTTTGTCCTTGAGTTTCTAAAGAACCTAGAATTAACCGTTTATAAAACAAGTTTTTATCTTCGATATTGTTATTAGACATAATACAACCACCAGACGACATTTGCTCGATAGCTTGTCGTGAGAAATAGTCACCAACTGTCCTAATTTACACTGGGCTGACAAGTAGAAAAAAATATTATGTTGGTCAGGAAATAACAATATGATTACTACTTCATATCTATGTTGTTTAGTATGTCCGGTTTGTGTGTATCACATACAATGTGTAGATGATCTGATTACTTTTTAGATAAATACTTTCTCTGTAGGGAATTTTTGTAAATTGATTTCTATCAGACTGTATGCATAGACACATGTTAGTGTAACAGAGGTACTAATTATAAAGTTGTGTATAGGTACGAACGAACACGAAACCCTCATGTTTTGAAACGTGAGAACTAAATATTCTATGCTCCGCAGCAACACATTTCACGGGATATAAACCTCCAATGTAATCAACCAAAGGCAATGCCAAGTAACAGGTAACTTCCGTTCATGTCTCCATAACCAAATACCAATATGTATTAATTGGGGTAACCTGAGATCAAGCTTCACACAACCTACTCTGCATACTTAAACGATAAAGAGGTAAACAGTTACGTGTGTTGTTGCAGGTTAATTTTTTTATGGATTTTTGGGAAGTCATAAAATATGAAATTGCCACTCAAGACGATTTAGGTACCTTACAGTGCACAATGATTAAATTAAAACAATGGTGTTGGTAAGCAAATAACTTTTACACTATACGGTTTGCATGATGATCCTCATAATTGTTGCCTGTGAGGTAGGCATTGGGAAAATTTGCGGAGCCGTTCTCATAACGCCTTTCTAGCAGCCCTTCGTCTGGTTTTCTAAGATTGTTTGTGCTAATGCTGACAATAGCTTCAAAACGGTCCAGACTACAGGGTCGTCAAGAACTAGTAATCGGTCCTCCTCAATAAAATAAAATATGTCAAATAAGACGTACATCGAGAGAATTGTGAACCGCAGGCCCTTCGGCTGGACTTACACAGACCCTAAAACAGTTTATCATTTCAGTTTTGAGGAAATTGATCCTTACTGGTGGCATGACTTGGCCGTTGACAACCCCCTCGTTCCTGCATACGCTGGGACTGCGTATATCATCACCGTGTTCGGAATCAAACGACTGCTCCGAGACAGAGAAGCGTTTGACTTAAAAATACCGTTGTGTTGCTGGAACACACTTTTGGGGCTGTTCTCCATAGTTGGACTGGTCCGGTTTCTCCCAGGTTTCATGTATGTGCTTCAACAGCCGAACGGCTTTTACAACAGCATTTGCGTCAAAAAAGATACCAACATCCCGATGGGATTTTGGTTGCTTGCCTTTGTTCTCTCAAAGTTTGTCGAGCTAGGTGACACTGTGTTTATCGTGTTGCGAAAAAGGCCGCTGGTTCTGCTTCAGTGGTATCATCATCTTCTCACAATGGGCGTTGTCTGGAGTCTATGTAAATATTATTTTTAAAAACATCAAAACTTGTAGCTATGGCGCTGCTTAAACTTCATGCTGAATTTTTAATTGACTTCTGTTTAAGCTCCTTACATGGAACCTGTCACCAGGTGGTATGCCGTTTTAAATTATGGAGTACATGCTCTAATGTACCCTTATTTTGCTGTAAAGGTCAGAAAGCTTTTTCTTGCATTAGCTTTTCTGTCTTAGATTTTAATGATTACGATTGTGTTTTCCAGGTTTTGGGTTTTAAACTGCCATCTTGGGTTGCTAATACAATCACAACTTTGCAACTTGCGCAGATGATCATGGGCTTTGCTGTGAATATCTTGTCCATGTACTATCAACGTGAGTTTACATTCTTTTTATGATTCTTATGATATGTCTGAATTATGTCATTACTCATATGTGCATGCATATGCAAATGAAATTTTAAAATTCACAGAAGCTGGATACCCAGATTGTTTCAGACATCCTACGAGTATAAAAGTGTTTGGTTTCGTATACGGGTCATTTTTAATTTTATTTGGAAAGTTGTTCTATGACGCTGTCCTCAGAAGTGGAAAAACATCAAAATCCATTAAGAGTCACAAAAAGAATGAATAAAAAATGTCAATGCGGAAAACTAAAGACAAATTGCTATACTGTGTAGCTCATACCGTTAAATGACTTTATTTTTTATGCTACGGTAGTAACAATCACGCCGGCAAGTGAAACGGTTCAATTAGTTTATGACTCCTTTTCATCATATCAAGCCAGAGCTAAAAACAAGTTTACTCTGTCTATGAAACAGACTTATTGTGAAACGCGTGCTGTTAGTAATATAGACTGACAACGACTAGCGACACAACAATGAAACTATTGTTCCCATGGTGCCTGCTTGGTCGGATTTCTATCTGGACTTGAGAAACGTACTTCACGTTCGCTATTGATGAATGTATCCGATATTATGAAATAAATAAAAAATTTAATGAGTTTACGGCTGTAAGTGCAACTTGAAAATCTTTTACTTTACTATTCGTTATTTTTGGATGAACTAATTTTTAAAGTTTAATGGGAGTAGAAGTCCTTTTTTACACATTCTTTTTTGCAACAAACCATCCTAGCTTAGGTTGTACTGAAATTCCATTGTTAGTAATCTCTGTGGCCAGGTGCCCAGCAATGATACCATTGCTTTGAAAATTGTCTGTTTTCGTGACCACTTCAACAATGGCACTTGGCAAGGTGCTTATGTCCAGTCGTAACCAATCTTGGAAAGATTCGTCCCATCGCCCATCTTTAAATCTGGAAGGTGTCATGTCTGAATCTATGGAATTAATTGACAGCATAAAATTATGACTATATTATACTTGCTATAAAATACACGTTAAAAGGCTATAGGTTCGCAGCCTACCTATCCTGTCGCCGTTTTCGTCAAAGACGCAAAATGCGGTTATCCAACCAGACACATAAGATGGGTACGCTCCTCCTCTTTCGTAATGAATCATTCGCTTCCAGAATGAAACGTCGACGATGCCTTTGGTGACATTTAAAAACTGTTGTGCCACAGGTTTCAGCATCGTGTGCCACCATTCCAATTTGTAGTCTTTCAACTTTTCCAGCTTTTGTAGTATTTTTTTCCAGTCATCTGAAGTTCCCTCCAAAGTTATTTCCGGAATACCACAGGACATTGGGAACTCATAGGAAAAATACCGTTTACTGCTTGCCATCAACATGGCTGCAACGGTAACAATATCATCACCATTTGTGGTCGAAAAGTTCGGTAACATCCAGTCTTTTAGTTTGCCATCTCCAAGGTTCCTGTTTATAAGGGCTACCATGTGTTTTAGCGAACGGGAATATGAGTCATTGCCATGACCTCTTGTAACCGTCAAACTGATTTTCTCAGTTGAACTATTACGCGGAAGTACTTTACCGGGATTGCCATTCACGTAAAACGAGAACTGTGTCATAATGGCTGCCCAAACATCGTCCGGTCTGAGAACTAACTTGTGATGACTTCTGTACGCGTGTATTATCGTTTCCACAAAACCGTTGTGGGAAACAAGAATTTTTCCAGGATAATTCGGCATGTGTACAATGTCCCCGTATTGGTTTTCATAGTACTGCGGCAATTCTTTGACTTGTTCGGTGAAGGCAGCTATGGCAAAGTTCCATGCAAAATGAGGTCTGGCTGTGACATTCCAAATTTTGAAAGTTGATCCGGTCGCACTTTCCACAACAGATGCAAATCCTTGAGTTTCTTAGAGAAAAGTACAAAAATTCAAAGTTTTTTTTCTTTTCTCATTGTTTTTAATAATCACTTACCATTAGATCCACCAAAGGATGTAAGGCAGGGAAATGCAAATTGAATGTCGACGGTTGCAAAAACGCAAAGAATGAATGCAAACGGAAACTTCATTTTAATTGTTTAAATCCGACAGAAACCGAAAGGACAGATTCATTCCAGAAATCTGCGGAGCCTTATGCAATCAACTATGCGAAATTCTTTCAATCTCTGATTGCTTTCATGGTGCATTTGAATGTCTTCAGCACAGTACTTTGCAGTCTTAGATGCACTTTTCTTCTTGTAGCGATGTATCCACGAGCATTATCATTTAATAATTTAATGACTGACCAGTCAACTTCTGGAATCAAAGGCTAATGGTCGATGCAAAGTCATATGCATAATCTTCTTGCACGCTTGGGTAGATAACCGATTAAAATGAGTGGTAATATCAATATTGGCAAGCTTTTGGCTGTATAAGTTATTTGTGTTCTGGTTGAAAATTCGGAGAATTTTAACTGTGTCATGTTACGATGAACTAAGAATGTATTACTCACGGTATGATACCGTGCCTACATGCAAAAACGTTTGAACATTACGTTTCAATGCTACCAATAGATCAATGATTGATGATTGAGTGACGTGACGACAGTCGACGAGGCTTACGCATTAAGATCTGTTTTCCTGGAATTTATTTCCATCTTTTTTGTTTCAAGAACTTTTGCTTTTGAGTCGAAACAATACTTTCATTTTAATCAGAATCTTAATGAAAAACATGCTGTAAGGAGGATATCTTGCGAAGGATGGATTAATTCCTTCAGTAAAAAGTTGGCTCGACTAATTAAAACTCAAGACGAATGAAACGAAAAATTGTATAATAATAATGGTTTATTTAACGTCATAAAACGAACTCTATACAAAAAGTAAAGCAGGGACAGTTAACGTCCTCACACATTTGACATTCCCTAAAAATAGCTGGTATATTAATAATAATAATAATAATATTGTGCTCATTTTATTTGAGCTTGCTTGGCTATTTCTACGCAATTGCAAATTTTTGGATTTCATTTGCCAATGCTGATATTGTCTTGACAAACTCTGGAGGTATCCTACTCCTAACATATTTCTCA
>VICI01002894.1:0-14976 GCA_019593645.1 Akabosia matsudoensis
ATGCGTTTCTTATACCTTGATTTATAATAAAAGCACATGCGTCTGCTCCCAAAGTATCGTAAAGAGCGATGATGACCATGGAATAACTATACAAGCCTTGTTCTACTAAAACCCATTCTGGACAGTTTTGACTGTATATTCCTACATGAGCTCCGGGTTGTAAACCTAAACCATGAAATTTCACTTTAGTCAAACATTTCGATTTTCAAAAGTAATGGGACATCTTCTGTATTCTTACCCAGGTGCACTAGGCCACATCCGAAATTTTTCGCTCTCAGCAGGGACTCATTATAATTCAGCCATTGATATGGTTTATTTTTCTCCCGCCATCCAAGGCATGTGCCATTATCTGTAAAATGATGTTTTCAATAGTCATGAACTAGCTAAAAATTTCATAAATCCAAAAATGTCAAGAATATCATACTTGATTCCTTCGCCCCTCTTCTAAAAGCTTCATAAAGAGTTCTACAGTCCTCGTATAAGCACTTCATATACTTCCCGTCCTTTGCATCTTTACAAAAACGGGATGTGCGAACCATTTCCGCTCCCTGTCATAATAAACAAAAAAAAACACGTCAATAAGTCACAATGAGGACAAGACTCACATGGAGTCATTTGCTGCACTCAAAATTTTAATAGACCATAAACTCATATTACAAGAGGGAACACAACATTGGAAAGATTTGTAGACTGTAATGTTAATGTTTACTGGTTTTTAATGATATTTACAACTTTTACTTGACTGGTAAGTAAGCGCCTGATACATCAATGAAACATGAGCTTTCTCTAGTTAATACTAGTTATTTTTAGAATCTTCACGTAGTGTTGGTTTTTACACTGACCAGTTGATCATGACGTCAGAAGCATTGCTGTATCCAATGAGTAGTTTTAAAAATTAAATATTTGAGGAAGCCTCATCCATGAATTCCACATAGAATTTTACACCAATCGACAATGATACTGTTTCATTTGCTATATGGTAAACTGTGGTGTAGCGTATATTACGAAGTGGAAAGTCGCACTTCATCGTGAGCTGAAATGCAGGCTCTTGGAAGAAGACCTTGTGTTAAACAAAGAAACTTCTAATCCCCTTTTTACATTTTACAACACTATCGCGTTGAAGGTTTCAACTTGAGTTTCACTACTGTTCTACTTATAACTACAAGTCCCGAAAATCAAAAGTCTGCGATCGAGATCAAATATCACATCTCTTCAAGTATCATTAATGCTTGTATATTATTTAAGACGGAAAGATGCTATCTTCATAAAAAATCATGCCATTATCCCTCTGTGCCAAAATTAAGCGCAGTCATACGACACAGCTATACTATCTGAAATGTTCTCGAGCGTTTATCTGCAACTAAGTTCAGCCTGTGCGTATTGGATGGTGTAAGTTTTCGAGGAAAAAAAAACCTTCCACCACGTTGTAGTCACAAGTCAATACAGTAAAAGTCAGAGCGTTGAAATGCCATACAGAAAGCACACATTCACAAGTATTCTCTACCTTGCAAAATATTATGTGAGAATGTGCCAAAACAACACCTACACAGAACTCCTTGACTTCTCTTAGGGACTTAAAGTTGACTTAGCATTTACGAATAATGGATGCTGTAAACAGACAAATACCAACACCGAATAACCCCTCACGTGATTCCCCCAAATTGACTTTGCATTTGAAAAGTTGAGGAATATTTATCCGCTGAAGTGCTATTTCGCCACTTTGTGCGAGTACTGTGAAAACAAACAATGCCCTCTTTCTCGACACTCGAACGTGCCCACTATTCCTGGATTATGTTCTGTTGTAATGGCTTTGAAAATGCAAAAGAAAACAAGACATGAAAAGATAACAACAAGTTGTTAAAGCATAGAGTCGTCGACAGGGGTCTTATACTTTGTACAATACATAATGTTTTTAAAAACAAAATTCTATTTCAAACGCCAAAACGGAGATATATGAAAATAAATTCACGCAAATGAATGTATATAGCTCGTGATAGTGTACCTATCATTCTGCAGTAGGTATATATGCCACTTGTAATGAAAACCACAAAGCAATAAAGCTTTTACGCGAATAACATCTTTAGGTGGAAAACCTTTAAAAGTTTGAAATTCAATTTATTCATGACCTGCATTACCTGCAATGCCAGTGAACGAAGTACATGCTTAATGAATCTTAACAAATCTCAGTCTCTGTTTCTGTCCTCTGAAAGAATTCTAGTTTCCAGAATTCCAAAAAACCTTCGCAAGTTATTTTACTTTTTATGTAAGGAAGTGAAACGAGTGTTAGAATTCGGTGATTTCGTCCAAACGTTTCCACTTAAACATTCAGTCTTCATCAGGAGACAAGAATGATAAAAAGAAAAAAAGAAATAACTAGCGATCGTTAATTTTTAGGTTATATTTTTTATACATATAGTTTACCTTTTTCTTAGGCGTACAATGTGCATATTTTAAATTTGAATAAAATCTGGACTTCATTACACTACGTTAGTTAGCTATTTAATCTTTAACATGACTCTGACTGAAAATAATTATCAGCGCATCCTCCATATGAAGTGCATTAGTTTTAGAAAAGAATCCGTCTCGTAGTCATCCCACTAAATAGCATGTATGTAACAGCCAAATTTTTCATTGAAGTTGAACAACAGACAACATCGAGTACTTCAAATTCCTCGGTAATTTAGCTGGCATTCAGCTTTGCGTTCAAAAGTCAAAATGAAATTCACGCTTCTACAAGGGGAGACTGAGCTGCGAGTAAACAACGTACTTTTTAATTTATTCTCGCGAAACAAGTCGAATATACAGTTTTTTATTAGATCTCCTGCGGGAACTACACCAAATACTCGTCGAAATCTCGGAGGAGCTCCAAATCAAACAGTTTCCTCACAATTCTTCACAAGTTTTGACTGAAATGTAGCAGAAATATACAGGAATATTTAGCGATTTTTTTTGCGTTACAAACAACTAGCCTCTATCATCCTGCCATACCAATGATTTCAGTGTACAACTCGTTCATTAGTAAAGATCAAACAGAGCACAATTTTTGCAAGTGTATCCTTTATCAAATCTTCAAAATAAGTATTTTTACAGAAACATTACTCATTGCCGCATTACAGACACATGCCTGCTTGAACATATAACATGGATATCTTTTTAATTTCGTAAAAATAAACGCCAATTTGCCATCAATGCGCATTTTGTTTTAGCTGATAATACGCGAGCTCCTTAAAAATCTGCGAAATGTAGGAAGGATAGAAAGGGCCTTAAACGCATACTTTGATTACATCAGATTGGTTTCCAAGGTCCAAGGGTACCCGGATGGGTTCTGGAAGTACACTACATATCCCACACATGACTGCGACGCAAAGAATACACACTTTTACGAAATCCGCTTTAACCTTCCGGGAATTTCACCACTTGAACAAAATTATTGTTCACTTCTATTTTCAAGTAACCACACAGCCACACTAACTGAAAACACTGAAATCCTGAAAACATCCATTGTGCACAATTCGTCATTAAAACACACTATTCTTCGTTCACTTTCATTGTCCACCATATTTTCATATGCTCAACATTTTCAACAAGAAAAATGTACAAGCAATCAGACAGCAATCAAATAAATCGTATCTTTTCTAATGATGGAATCGTACACAAAGAGCCACACACGCGGACATAATATGTGAATACCTAGAAAACGACAAACCCCCTCATGAGGACGAATGAAACGATCAACTGAAAAAGCACGAGACACTCTCCCCGCGAGCAGACTCGTCGAGTTCCAAAACTAGGGAACCAGTATTCCAATGGTGACTCAATGGAAACGCACTTGAAAAATGCATGCTCTCTCGAACGCTGTACCTCCCTTGTTGTTATTTTTTGCGTTGTTTGCCATGCTACTCAGCCAAACATACGTGTTTTTACCGCATAATTGTCGATATAAAGCTGTTTCAAATTTGAAATACCGTTTGCTCGAAAAAACATACAATACAACAACAGCCGTACATTACTAAGCAAAAGGCTGTGCCATCCCTTTCTCTCTTGGATTCATCTCTCAGCCATATCTCAGCGTCCTATTAAATTAGGCTTCCTGCCGGGTCGGCACGTTGCCTATATACATATCTACTATCTACTAAACAGATTTCTAATTTTTTCTCTAAAAAAAACTCTTCAGTTTTAAAAACCCAAGCAAACTCTACCGAGAAAGCTATAGTGAAAGGAAATGATATTCTTAGTTCTAAACTACACATCCTTTCCAAAAAAAAAAAAAAAAACGCAAACGTCACTCTTTGAACAAAGCAACAAGCTATAAAATAAAAATAATAAAAAGGGATAGTTTGTTCTAAACATTATTTGAATCATTTCTTTTGCTAGCCGAGCAGACTTCGTTCATTTACTATTTCCGAACGTCCTCCGGTTGGCGTCATTACTTTTGATAACATAGTTTGAGTATTGTAATTTGTGTACGTGTTTAGTAGCTGTTGTGTTTTTTATATTGTACGACAAAACATTCTTTACCTTACTATAATTGGACCATCTTCACTATGAAAAATTAATGTGAGCATTAATGTCCGCGTACCGCACGCGTCTTTCTTTGTGCAGCTCAGGTTTGTCAAATCACTCCACATCTCGTTCCACAGAGTCAGAGTCAGAGTCTGAGTTTAAAAAAGTGCCTAAGACGAGCTCCAAGAGAGCCACAAACTTGGCAGTGATTCCAATTGGCCCAACCCCGCCTGTTTCAACATCTATCTCGACCGTGCGCACACTGCTACATTTCAACTGACATCTTTTCCGAACAAACTGCTGTAATTGCTATCATCGAAATCACAATGCAGAACAGATTCAAACCCTAACGGATAATTTTATTACACATTATGATAAGCTATATGCAGCCTGCATGAGAGACCACGCACACCCCAACCGTTAAAATGGACGGATTTTGTGCCTGTGAGACGGATTTCAAGATGTAGGTAAACGCATAAGATAAGACTTCTTCTAGATTCATAGGGTATAACTCATGATGTGATAAAATATGGAAACGCCATTCGTGATGGCTTTGCATAATTTGTTGTTTCTAATATTGTCAACAGCCACGGAATATCGACTTGGTCTAATCATTTCCATTTTGAAGACGGACACATTTTGTTGGTATCGGGAGATCTATTAAGAAAACATTCTCAGGGCTAAATCCTGTTTGCTCAACCGTTCGACCCATGTTTACCGAACATGATTAGATTTATATTCTTGGAAGGTTTTTCAAAAATCGTATGACTCCTGGGAATCACTACTTGAATCAACGTCTTTTTATGTTTCCCTGCTTCATTCAGTATTTCGTGTGAACGAATGCATATTTTTTCTATTCTCGCTACTGTTTTTTCTGCGCATAATTCTCGTGCAGCAATTACAAATGCCAAAATGGAATAGCACAGTAAATTTATAATGTAAAACCTCGGCATGCAGAAAAAAAAATTTACCACGCAAAAAGGTAAAACACTTCGATGAGAAAATTGTTGTCCATTTTCCCGAACATACGTAATTGTACCGATTCACGCTGCGGTGTTATAGTTCTAACAAGTTAGTTTATATCATGCAAATGTAAATAGAAACATTTCCGCTAATTGTCAGGTTTTAAGGATCTAGTAGTCATCTATTGTTTTCGTGTCTAACAATAGACCCGCGTTAGGGTTACTTTTTCTAATGAATGTAATTTAACGAATCATGAATACTTACATCTTGCTCCAGGAATGCTTGTTCATCCAAGGGAAACATTGGTGGTCGACCCTTGGGTCTGGTCGCTACGTAATATGTACCCAGCGCCACCGTCCCTGCAATCAATTGCAACTCCAGCAGCACCACCAGGCACCCATTCTAATGCTTCATCCATCTTTGTTCTTACTGAAAGAAAACGAAAACACTTGATTTAAGCATTACACGCATGAAAATTTAAAATCGTTAAAAGAACACCAAACATTTATTAGACGTGTTTCCTGCGTCATATAGCAGAACGAATTGAAATCCTAATAATAATAATAATGAACACACAGACCTCTGTCATCAGACCAACCAAATAAATTAAGGCCTTTCCCTGAACTCACAGCACAACACAACGACATGCTTGAGTCTACCATGCAGTTCAGAAATTTCTCTGAATAGAATTAGGCTCATATAATCATACCTACTCCTAGGTTAACTCCAATATGCAAACAGATCAAAATTAAGTACAGCACTAAATGAACTCAAAATCATTAGGATAATTTTTCATAAAGCCGCGATTAGTAATTCTATAACACAACTGGTAAACTCGGCGGAATGAAGTCATCTATAAAAATCTATTAGTCTTATCTAATCCCAATGGCCCATTGTAACAAAAGCAAGTCAAACAAACTTTGATACAGGCACAAAGTAATGATAAGCGCAACCAAAACCTCGTCATGCATAATACTCACGGTGATTGAGTACTTGAGAGAAATGCCCAGGCTCTAAAGTCCCGTCCGTCAAAGCGAGCTGGGGATGAATAGAAGTTATACTCTCCAGGGATGTCGGTATTGGTGACATTATATCTTTTCGCGAAAACTAATTGTCAAAATTTCACAAATATTACTCAAGGAAAGTCATTATTGCATATTGCATATGCCCTTATAATAGCACTTGTGCAAAATCTGTTTGCTTATATCTCTATTGCGTATCTGACGCTGACGCTATCTATTAATGTTGTATGTACATTGCCAAAGGATCGTCGTGCGTAATGTAAACAGACGCAACAAAACTTTAAACCTACGATACATTCCGAAAATACGTCATTCAACTGTGAAGTTGTATATGTACCTAATAGAGAAAACTATAGTTTTCATGCAAAAAGTTTAAATAAGGAATCAACGCAGCTAAAACTTTTCTCATACTAATTCAACTGCTCTTTGTTCTATTTTAACTTTACAAAAGCCTTCAAATATTAAATTCATTTCTGGAATACGATTGCCGAGCCGGTATTGGTCGATAGGTACAGCTACATACTGCTAAAGAAATGACGACATCATAGAGTAGATATATCTACTTACCTTAGAAAAAATAGGGATGTGAAGTTCTTCCAAGGTAACCTTAGCGGTTGTAGGTTATGTTTGGTTCGCCGGTATTATATATCCGGTGTGACCTTTTCTTTCAAACTTGTCACCTCCCCACAACTTGTATGTGGAAAATCAGGAATGAATAAACTAGTTACGCAGCTCGCAATGCGTAACTATTACTGACGAAGAACGGTGATATCACAGATACTACGACACGTCGTCTTCAGCACGTCTCTCCCACAACAGGCACTGCACTTGATTTATCCTAATCCTAAGGTATGCTGCAACAACTACCTAAATTTTCTACGAAAATACTCCGTCCACTATCACAGAAACTAAAGCGCAGTATAAAAACGGGAAGAGACTTATTTTCAAACTCTTACACGATTATTTGGATAATATCAAGAGAATAAATCTCTCTAACCTATCTACCTGCTAGTTGAATTTTACTTGAAAAAAATTATATATTTTTTTTATTTAAAAAAAAAGCTACAAGATTTTGTTGTACTTTTTTCTTCATTTGTTGGAAATACTGCCAGCTAGTCTTGAAATCCCTGATAAAAATAATCCACTGGCTACTAACACTGTGTTTTCAAATTTCCATCCAAACTAGTCTTGAACCTTCTCCACAGGTGAACGCGTAACAACCGAGAAATGTCACAAGATTCTCATTCCCAGGAACCTCCTCCCGTCAGTGATAACACTCCAAACAACGGACCTAGTGATGGCCACTCCGAAACAGGTGTTACTCCATCAACTCCACAACAACATCAGCCAACCAACAGCTCTTCGGGAGATGATACCGTCCAAGGATTCGATCCTCTCCGTCGACGAACTGAAGCGCTGGAACGTATTCTCCTCGGTACAGACTCAACCTTATCTCAGGCAACAGGTAACCACTCAGTTTGTCTGATCTAAATAAACAATCAAGAGAAAGTTTAGGTTAGTTTGCGTCCAAAACAATCATATGTTATTCATATGCATAACATTCACAACTGATTACTGATTACAATTCACAATCCATCCAACGTAATCTCCAACAATTTTTTTATTGTTCTAAAAAAATATGATTAATGGATATTTATTGAGCAATACACGGCAATCGGCCAGTATGAGAATGATTTATAGATTTCCTTCCAAAATGAATCTGTTTTTGTGTGTAGCAAGCACACGTGTTAAAAAAGGAGAGCACGTTTTTCATGTAAAAAATTTCTGTAGCTAGATTTTGCAAGGAAGCATATGATCCTCTCATAACTTGCCATGCCGAGAAGCTTACTTGCAACAGAGTTAATCCTCGTCACCTCTTCCATCTAGCAGTGATCAGACAAAAGTGCAAAATAACAGCAAGTTGCACATGAAGAAAAAAAAGCTACTTTAAAAATGTATTTCTTCAAGATCAACAATGTAATGTACTCTCATCAACTATCCGCAAGTCTGTAATATTTTTAAAAAGTATCTCCCGAGCACAAAAAAAAACATGTGCAGCAAATGGTGGTCGTGTGGATCACATAATTTAGTACGAGGTAAAGATGACGCTTGTGACTACACAAAAGACAAACACTAACAACTTACTTCTGCAATGAAACTGACAAGTTAAAATTCACTATCGGTTGTGCGGTGCGAGTGACGTCCTAATTCCCTCTGACCAAGCTATTTTACGTGCGATGCATCAGTTTTTATAGGCTTGTCTTGTGGCTAAACTCTTTGTGTAACCCTTTCTCGCTCGTATGAGTAGTACACAAATGGCTTTAGTCTTTATAGGGTAGTTATGATGAGGCGTTTTGTTTTGTTTTAAATAAACTTGATCACGTATATCATGTCCTCCTGTACTTCCTTTTACACCACTGGGATCGGAGCAATTTGCAATTGTTCCAGGGCAAAACATAGACAATGACTGCGTAGTTAACTCTCATTCATAATTTTCTTGAAAAATGATGCAAAGTTGTTTGCTGCTGGTTGAGTAGCAAAACAAAATTATTATTAATCATAGCAAGTGACACCAATGTATAGTGTGTATTTTGTACTACTGCGTAATTGAGAGAGTGAGTTCTCTAGTTTTGCGCAGTATGTCGAAAAATAAGAATTTCATAGAGTTGTCTTGAGCAAAAACTACTGATGCAAATAAAAAATGCACTCGTGAGAGGGGCAAAGTATCAGTGTCCATGTCCATTTTTGAACAGAGGACAAGGATGCATTCAGTGTTGACCAGTGAGAGGAAAAAACAGGATTTTAACATGTGCCATCTGCTTTCATTAGTGTTAAATGGATGACATATTTACATTATCCGACATCCTTTCTTTATCGTAATGCTTTTGACGATTGTCTGGACGTCTTCGGGCACTAATTTGAAATCCCATGCGGATATGTTATGAGAATGCTAGTGTGAAATACAGGATTTAATACGAAGACTGATTTGCTTTTGCTTGTCATGTACACGGTAATGGTGAATGGCTTTGTTAGGTAATCATGAGTCACTTCAAGAAGCACGTGTTAGCATAGCTAGTCAAACAGCTCATTACCGAGAATGCATGAACCCTAAAGAATGACAAAAATACACATTTTAGACGCACTTGGGATTAGCTTTAGATTTTAATTTAAGTATCGGATTGAACATGACGTATTGTATTGAACTCATTCCGGCGGACAGATAACGACTGTCCTGCAATTGCAATATGTGTTAAGTTGCAATGGCTTTCATTAATTGCGAGGATTCGTGTAGAATTTTGCAGAATTTTGCACGGAAGATGAGATTGTTTTGTGCACGTCAATGTTTGCTCATGCAATCGGTTTTAGGACCAAAAAAGGTATATAAGTAAGCAATTACACAATTAGTTTCTAAACGTGTGAAAACGGACTTTTAAATCAGGGATTTGACCGAGTTCGTGATGAATGCTTGACGCTGTGAGAGAAATATCGTTCATGGCTAATAATAGCAATCGGAATAACCAATCTCGTTGCCCTCAAAAAAAAAATGAAAAATTCCGATAATGTATAGCAATCTTCGTTTACAGTCGATATAATGGATGCCTTTAGGTATGACACGTTTCCATTCAACTACGCATTTTACATTTCACTCTCTCACTTGATTAGTTCAATGAAATTCACTATCTCTAATTAGACCTCAGACCTTTGACATTTAACTCATTTACGGTCGCCTCTCATAAAGTCACTAGTGTACACCATTTGACATGCTGAACAACAAAGACTACATTAATGACTATACAATCATTGGATCTGGAAATGTTACTTCGCAAATTGATTATTTTTGAAGGGAAAAGATAAAAGTCCAGGGCACGTACAACGTATACATGGGAGAGAAAATCATTAAAGTTTTATGCAAATAGAATAAAACAAAATGTGTTTTATTTAAGCCTCCCAAACATGCCTACGTATTCTTGACTTAATGTTGTAAGGTTATAGTAGATACATATGCATGGGCCATTTTTATCTAACGCAATGCACCTTTACTTAGGTATTTTACCCCGTAGTTTTAAACGTCAACATTGACAAAATTTCAAGCGCACATCGCTTATAAAATATAAATACGATCATCGCACACCGCATTGGCCGCTGTTAAGGATAATGCACAACCACCTTGCACAACTGTCACCCTTAAATATTCCTACACTTTATACACGTCAGTTGTAAAAAGCCACCACGAGTCATGACATTGCGTATCTTTACAAGGTATAATAGAAAACTCATAGCTGAATTTTCTAAACAATTATTGCACAAAAAAAAAATACAGCATTATTCACTTCGACTTACTTTTTATATTCCCCTTCAAAATCCGTCTGTGTTGGTATAGGTATGTTTAGTTTTTTTCACTAATCAAGAAGACAAACTACTCCGCACAACAGGAGCATATCACAATAAATAAATAAATTTTTAAATAAAAGATTGATAGGCAATTTTTCCAAGATTACAAAACTTTTTTTTTCATGTGGAGAGTCAGCACAAGAGTTAGGGGTGAATAATATGTACGTGGTCTAATGTATATTTACTGTAAAA
Organism: Akabosia matsudoensis; assembly: GCA_019593645.1. NCBI lineage: Eukaryota > Metazoa > Arthropoda > Collembola > Entomobryomorpha > Paronellidae > Akabosia > Akabosia matsudoensis. The sequence continues at coordinate 11,073 of VICI01002894.1, forward strand.
AGAGAGAAAACGAATAATAATAGCATTCTTACTGCCCATTTCGTAAAACCAGGCAGGTAGGCAGAACTATTACCGGTTTTGAATAGAAAACGATCCACTGTTTTTTTTTCACTCTCTTGTGAGCTTAAACTGTAGCAGAAAGGAAACAGGCCATGGACAGCCAGTCAGTCGGTACTTGCTAACATTTTCAACTTACTCCTTAGTACTCTCATTCAACATGATTTTGTGAGTAGTGCAATATACTTCTCGAGTATTGACTGGCAGAGGAGTAGCATGGCATGATCATTTTTTTGGCTGACTCTTACAACAAATAGAAACCGAGCAGCAAATATTCTAAGTAATATAAAAAGTTAAACGAGAGAAAAAAAATGGTTTGTGAATAATGTATACTGCACTTGTATTCGTGGCTCTTATGCTACTTCCCTTGCTATATGGATCGTACTCGCACAATGTAGTTTTACATGAAAGTTGGAAGGGTAACGGAGAAATAAGCACATTTACTTTTTGCTGAAACCCTCCATGATGATGATGCATGCAGTAAAAACAGATGCAGATACGCCAGCTCACCCCTGTTTCTCTGTTTGCTACAAAATAAGTTACAAAATTTATTTTTACGTGGCTCAGCCAGCTTTCAGCTGAGGAGTAGCCGAGTCTTGTGGCATGTAAAGATAGTGTGGGGAAAGCATTTTTTGCAGGGTAACCTAAAACCTCAAGTGATACCATAATGTAGATAGCAATATGCGGAATAAGATACGTACTGTTCTGAACTGACTTTTGCGCGTAATAAAAAAAGGCTTTTGCATGGATGCCAGCGGCTGCACAACAAAAACAAGACAAAAAATTGCTCGGTTTGTTTGTGCATGGTATACACAAAAACGAATGCTTTGCTTATAACACGTCATCATCTGTATCACCGTCAGATTTTTTAAACCAGAGGCATTCAGAAGTAAGACGGATTTTGATTACATACACATTTGCTTTAGACTGGTTGCGGTGATTACTTCCGAAGAATCGGTTTCATATTCAAGGCATTGTCTTACAGACAGCTTGGGTACATAATGTAGCTGAAGTTTTTCTTCGTATAGCGAGATTTTTATGCGCCGTAGCATCATAATAGGTCGTATGACTTTATACGCTACATGGCCTTTCATGCAGATATTAGGAAACAGGAAATAGCCTTTTTACGTTTGTTAAAGGTTTTAAAAAGAGAATCATGCGGTGTATTCTAATCGGAAGAATGGGCAGTTTTAGCACACGTAGCCAACCAAACATAAGTTTTGTATGCGGGAAATAAGGATGCTCAGCATGATTTTATCGGATGCATCCTTTGTACTATTTACATGTTGAAATGCACGCAAAGAAACCCTATTTATTTATTGGTGTGAAAAAAGTATTACTTCAGTAAGTCCAGCCGATGGTGCGTGTCCAACATCTCCGCATGTCTAATTATAAATATGATGACTGCGAGTTTGGCATGTTGGGAAAAATATGATTTGCTATTGTGTATTCATAAAATGGACGGATGAAAGGAAAAATTGAGAGATTGAAAAAATGAGCTTATGTCTTTTAAAAGTTCATGCTGATTGCATGGCATGTTTCAATTTGCATGTGTACATCACATGCGAAATCAGGGTATCGTTTTCCTTACAGATGAATATTATGAATGGCCATCAAAATTGACTCATTCGCATTAATGTCAATGGAATGTGCAGACTGTTGTTGACAGATCGTTTTCCGAATTTAAGCGCAATTTTCAACCAAGCTTTCATTAGTGAAGAAATAAAGGCGTACTACGTATATGAATGATAAATATCGACATTACCTGTCTCATACGACTTGCGTTATTCTGCTTGAAAAATCCTTAGATGATATTCTTTGAAAGGTTCCTTTACGAATATTTCAGAGTATTTTACAAATTGGGCCACGTGCACTTTTCCCACAGAGTCTCTTTGGGTTCAGTGAGAACACAGTTAATTATAACAGTTTTTCAGCAGTATATTATCATGCAATAAAAATGAACTGCAAAATTAGCTCAAAATTGGCTTGGCTGCTTGTTCGTTAAGTTCCTTATCCTAACACCATAGCCTCAATTCACACAGATTGCATGCTGCTCCCGCAATGTAAAGTCAGAGCAAATTGGTTTTAGTACACAAACATTTAGCAAAATATTGGGGAGTAAGGAAAACTCATCTTCAAGGTTGTTATTCATGGCGTGATTATGACATGAAATTTACCTATATACTACCTTGTAGCTTCACCACTATTCCCACAAAGTAATAACCGTCAATCGATTAAAGCGTAAAACGATTATCAATTTTAATCTAACAATTAGCAAATTACGAAATATTTATTCCCCGTTGTAACAGAAGAGGTCGTTCCTTGATACATTTCTTGTCGTAAACGTTTAAACTCTCAGATACTCGGTTTCGCAGGGTTTATTCAATCCTGAATCCAGTGTCCACGTTTTCTTGATCGCAAAAAAAATTCACGTCATATAACTGTACTCAGCACAAATAACGTACCCGTGAAACTGCTTGAAATGTGAGGATAACTTTGCTTAATCTGTAAATTGGTACAACTACAAACTAAAGTAAGTAAACTGATTTTCTCCCCAAACATGCCTCATGTCCTACAAACTAGTTAGAAAATTCCGAAGAATGTATTTGAGACAATCCTTTTGGGAAAGTTGAATGTAATGTTTGCAATGTGACTTTTCAAGCCATAGATCTTGTCGTGCAATGAAAAACAAAGGTTATTTACACATGCGCGTGGAGAATCGCCAAGTGCTCCCTTCAATTTGACAGACCTTCTTTTGGGAAAAAGAAGTTCTTGAAGAGCATTGCGTTAGTTCATCATGGTGACCTCGGGTTTATAGGCAATCTACCAAGATCAAGTGTGTTTGGTAACAGTAACCAAGTTTTAGCGACCTATTCGTCATATTTTTTGGTCTATGTTCAAGGTGCAATAGTATGTACGCTACAAAAATTCCTTATCTTCAAACAGGTTATAGCTATAGTTTACAAAAACTTGATTTTCGTATAAATTTTATCATGGGTTTGTTACCTTAGTCAGTGCATGTAGTACATAGTTCAAAGCATACTCGTGAAAACACAAATTGCAAAAGCCACAGGGCCATGGCTAAAAAACCCTATCTACAATGTTAGAGTTTGAGTTAACCTTCCGCTAACACTCCTTTAGGTAGCAATACCTAGCCTTAGTTTATTAATTTAGGTTGGTGTTGGTATGCATGTTTAAGTAATATATAAATCCTTTTTGTTTTTTATTTCAGATTATGCTATATTTTTTGTATTTGAGTCCTTCATTTGCATTCTCATCTCTTTTAGGCAAATGTGACGAGACGAGCACGACCCGTAACTAAGAACTTCATTCATAAAGTTCTTTTACAAATTGATTTATCGAAATCTACGAGTTTGCCTCAACGATTGAAAACATTACAGAACATGCCATTTAGTCTGACCAGACGACCAAACAAATAATCGCCTATTTAAGTCCAATGCACGTAAAATTTGTAAAATGCCTGTAATGGGGATAGACTTAAGCCTTCTTTATGATACGTAAAAAGGGGCTGATTTTCTCGCAGTTTATGACAGTCACAATAGTGTTCATTTAAACGCTTAGACACCACGAAACTAACGCCGTGTCGATTTATATGATGAAATGCCTCAAGGGAATCTTTGTCCACTTTATGTCGTACATTGTATGGCATAATATTGAATCATAAGGAGTCAATAACGAGATTTCTGGTCTTTTATGTACTGCTTGTTGCACCAACACGAACTACGCTGCGGTCTCGAGGAGAAAGTAGGTTTAGGGAGAAAAATTCTGGTATGCGGCCTTTATAATTCTGATAATCCTGGTTCGTCAATAAATTGAGCTGTATAGG
>VICI01002895.1:0-14971 GCA_019593645.1 Akabosia matsudoensis
AATCAATCTTCTTGGATTCTGCCCTCTCCCTTCCATGCACTTTTAGTTACACAAGCAAATGCTCAAGCTTCAATCAGCGATGTTTTGGCATGGTAGATCTGTAAAAAATCTTTTGTTGTTGTCCCCCAGGCAAAAATAGTAAAAACGAAAGCATGGCTAAATTAGGAGCGAGGATAAGACGATAACCATGCGGACAAATGATACCTACTACGTCGCAGCAAGAAAACACAACAGCTCTTCATTCTGCAAGGGGATACTTTGGCACTTGACTCATGTGTAAAAAGAAAGTGTGGTTGTTGGCAGAGGAAATAGACACCTGTGGAATATCAATTCAATAAGATATTTGCACTAAAAGGAAGAGAACGCGAGTATTTTTCTAATAAAATTACAATAGAACAGGAAGTGCTTCTAGTCCGAAATTAGTTTTGGTAGCCGAGTGGCCTGGGTTTTGCGGCAATATAAAGTAATACTGAGTCAATATTGAATGCATTCGTGTAATTGGGAAAGTCCGGGGATAATTGGACTGTAATTGATTTGCCTGTTTACTTGTCACTCGAGTATGAGGAAATAAAGACTTTAATTGCACTCGTGGCTATTTGAATTGACATGCTTTTTAGACGCGATCAAATCAGAGTTGTTCAATTTCGTAGTAGTGAAAAAGTGATGAGTTAGGTATTCTGATAAGGCGATAAATCACATCGAACGAATTAAACACACGTTATTTCATAAAACGGGAAAGATGAAAGCAACATATTGTGCAGTAACCAAAATGCAGTCAAATTGAAAAGAAATCAATTATCGATAATACGTTCGGTTTGCTACAAGAATTTATACGAAGTTTTCTACGAACTGTATGACATTGCAATCACAACACTGCAAGAAAATGTAAATTCAAATTACTTCCGGATTCAAATTATTTTAAGATTCGACGATTTCGGACGCGTATTTGACCTTATCACATGTGTTCAGGATTCCAGTTTCCTAAGTTTGCAGTGAGCTTCTACTATTTTTCTCTGTGAAAATTAACGCTGTTACAAATCAGTGTGCAGTGATTTGGAAGCGCTTTTCGCCTAAAATGTAATCTTGTCAAAACAATGGCAAGTTCATATGGAAGCTCTACGTTTGCAAGACCCCCAGGAATTGCTACTTCCAACTACCAGTACCATTCTCCAGGTAAAACAGCGTTTGTTTGTTATCAGCCAAAAAGTCTTTTTTATCACTGCACTTGTCATTTTTGTTCCATTCAAACACGTTTTTATTTTCATTCAAATGTCTCCATACAAAATCCTCTGTTCCTATGACGCCTCATATCAATATCGCTTTGCAATGATAAGCACAAAGCTCGGTGTAAACTGGTTGCGCTTATCTACTTGAAATTTTTTTACTATATAGTAGATAGTAGCACTAAAAAATATGGAAACTGAGCACCAGTACAAAAGTGAAGACAAAAACTTATTCCACGAAACACAGAATTTAAAAAAGTTTAAAATTTATTTTTGAAAATTACGGCGAAGCCAACTACTACTTCTCCGCCTCCTCGAAGTTTTTTCCATTCAAATGAGTACTTTTCCATGCACTATACGTCTTATGTAATTGCGGATAGTGATCGCTATTTAGACTCTCACAGCCGTAATTTATCCCATTTTGATATACATATAAAAACTTCTAAGATTCTCTGTGTATTCTATGAGTGCTGATATGCTATTGGACTTAAATTTCTGCAGATGGAACCTCAAAATGGAAAGGACCCCGACGTGTCTGCATATTTTGCAGTACTGCAATCATCCTTCCATCGTTGCTCATTTCGTTACCACTTTTAATGAGGTTTGTCATCTACGGGTCCAACTCGTACTTACTTCACCCCTCAGACATGAGGATTTTAGACCAGAGAATCTCGACAACTTGGTGTGAGGTAGTATTTTTTTTCAACATTTTTCATAGACAAAAAAAAATTATTTCCGTAAAATTCGAAAGAAAGTTCATGCAAGCAAATTTTGATTTCGCAGGCGGAAACTATAACAATGAATACAACTTTTACAGCTTATGTTACCAAGGGGGAGCCAAACGTTTTTGGAGGCGTATCCCCACTCGTATTCGAAGAACCCATGAACATTCCCGACGATCAGAAAGAATACTGGGGATTTTACCTTCTACCCGGCTCATCATTCAAAATCCAAGCTTGTGCGAAATACAGAGGTGCTACGTTGCTCATCGTCCGTGGGAACAACCACATGCAGTATTGTGCCTACATGGGTGAAGCCGACTCGGCCGGAAACTCGGACGAAGTCTCTGGCTCGGCTTCATATGAGCTAAAAGGCCAGCACACAAGCAGCACCTCTAATCAAACAAAAGATTCTCGCCCAGAGGACATCACAATTTTAACCCGTCTCAAAGCATTCCTCCAAACTCATCCCAAAACCCGGACTCAAATCCAGAAGACATTGGAAGACTGGATGCTCCTTAATTCTACTTCAAGCGGAGAAACCACCACAAATCCACCTGTGACATTTCCACAAGGTAACCATGGTACTGTGCGTCGACGTCGCCAAGCCGTTGATGTCCTTCCGGACACTGAATCTGGGGAAAACGCCGCATTTGAAGATACCTCACCGGATTTAGTTTCAAAACAAAATGCATCCATTTTGGATTTTCTGAGACCTCCCCAAAGGTCAATCTGGGAGGAAGAACATAATCAGCACAGCGGCCGGTTGAACAGCTCATTCATGGACAATGACGGGTCAATATCAGAATCCGAGTCGAGTTTTAGCAGCAGTGAAGAAGCATTAGCTAAATGTGAGGGGGTTATTGTCTCTTATAAAATTCCCCATGAAACTGGACGAGTGTAAAGAGGGAGGGACATTTGATAGTTTAAAACTATCAAAAATAGTTCCCGAACTGGGAAGCAATTTGTACAGCTTTGATGTAAAGGAGAGAGATTACTACTATTTCATTTTTGGCTCTGAAAATGAAAAGGAAACGAATTTTGTCCGTGCAAAGTTTGAGCTGAAAAAGACATCTTATGAGCTTCCAGAACCAGTCAAGGACTGCAAGGAAGTTAAAGAGTGTCAGGTCCCATTGGGGTTTGCCTCCTCAGAAAAGGTTTGTTTTCTCTTGAGCTTTCACAGGATTTTCTTATCGTATTCAGGATTGCTGAGCGTTTTTTTTTAAATATTTAATTTTGTAGGTTGTCGTCCAATTACCAATGCCTCCAAAAGACGCCAACTCGAATATTGTCTTTCAAGGTGAAACCTTTTGCAAGCCGAGGTCCCACTTGTATCTCATTTTTGTGATATTAGTTCCTGTTGTTATTTTAATGTTTGCCTTTCGATAAACTTGTATCGCAATTTGATTCAACCAAATACGTTTGACGTTTTGTTTTTGTACATTGTTACTTGTAAATATAAACTGTATTTAAAATTAAAAACTCTATCATATTCTCATATACTCTACCTACAAGTTAACTGGAGTTTTTTTGTTCATACTGGATAAAAAATGGCATATAAAATGTGTTCAATATGGCGATACGCATAATAGAACAATGCATCATTTAAAACCAAATTGCATTCTCATTAAAACTTTTCTAATTTGATTCCTTTCGACATTCTTTTTAGTAACAGATTCGGCTTCTTTTAAAAACCTGCCTAACCATGACAGAGCCCCCTTTTTACACAATGTTTTACAAGTTATTTACTCTAAGCATCTGTAAATATTTGCTTGGAACTTTAGTTTTGATTAGTTTAGCCCCAATTTTAGTTAATTTGTCCTATTTTTCTCCCATCGTCAAAGTGCCTGACAAACGTGGACAAGAAGACCAAATTCCATACACTTCTGCTGCACAAATGCCTTGCGAGTTGCCACAGCTTGACCCTTTCAATCCCACCATGCTGTCTGCCATTTACAACAGCTCCTACTCTAAAAAAGTTCGCAAAGTAGATTGCCAAGAAAACTTTCCTCTTTTGTTCACATCCTCAATGGACACCAAATTTCGCAAGTTCCCCCGGTACAAGTTAACACCGAAAAAGTCCCTGAAACAGTTCCACGAGCTGAGCATTACTGAGTGCTGCTATAGAACTGTCCACCGCGTTGGAAACTATCCAGACCGAAACTTTGCCATGTCCACAGCGTGTTATCCAGTTTCCCTGGAAGCTTCTACGAAAGTTGGTCAAGGGCATTCCTTCATAGCGATTGAGTGCAAACACAGCCAGCCTTTACCCTTTGGAACAGCGACTAAAACGAAAAACTCTTCTTATGTGACTGTCGTTGACATTCATGCCTTAGTGTTTCCGGTCAAGTCCAACTCAACACGGTCCAAAGGTCACGATATGAACGTGCTTATTCTAGGACTGGATGCCACATCAAGGCTCAACTTCATCCGCCATTTTCCTCAAAGCTATAAATATTTGACGGACAAACTCGGAGCTCTTGAGATGTCAATGTATAACAAAGTTGGCGACAATTCCCTTCCAAATCTGATGCCCCTTTTGGCGAATAAACAAGTAAATCACGAAAATGTTCTTGAAGAATGCGAGTTTAATCACGTCTATGACGATTGTGAGTTTATTTGGAATGCATTTTCAAGGAAAGGCTACGAAACTGTTTTTGCCGAGGATGACAAGCGGCTCGGGGCGTTTACCTATTCAAAAAATGGATTTGTAAAGCCCCCCGCAAACTATTACCTACGTCCATTCATTGTCGCTGCAGACAAGAGGATTGCTCACGAGAAAATTATGTTTTCACAGATTTGCTATGGACCTCGTCTAGCGTATCAAGTAATGCTGGATTATCTGAAAAGAGTTATTTCCCTATTGGAAGCCAAACGCAAAAGCTACTTTCAATTTACATGGTCTACGTCAGTCACTCACGACTTTGTCAATGGAGGCAGCTTGATTGATAAGCATTTGAAGTCGTTCCTACACTGGATGAATCAAGAGGGCCATTTGAAAAAGACTTTGGTTATCGTCATGGGCGACCATGGATCTAGATGGGGAGCCACGCGACAATTCTACCAAGGCATGGTAGAAGACCGACTACCCGCTTTGTTCATGGTTGTGCCGAAATGGTTCCAAGAAAACTATCCAAAAGCTTATCAAAACTTGGAAACTAATCAAAACCGGCTGCTAACTGTGTGGGATATTCATCAGACACTTTTGGACATATCAACTCTAGAAATTTCCTTGTCAAACAAGGCAATTCAGAATCGGGAGGAGCTTCAGATGGGAACAGAAGAAAAAAGTCCACCAGGGACGAGTCTCTTTTTGCCCCTGTCGATAAACAGATCTTGTGAAATGGCAGGAGTTCCGGAACAGTTTTGCGTGTGTAACCATGAGCAATCCAAGACAGTTTTGGTGACAAATGATGAAGTCATTCGGGCGGCGAAGTTTGTGGTGACAAAATTGAATGGAAAGTTTTTGAGGAAAAGAATCCAGGACAAATGCGCGAGGCTGTCAGTAAAAAAGATTTTGTCAGCGAGCAAGACGAGCTTTTCTGATTCAACGGTCTGGCAAAGTTTTAAGATAGCTTTGCAGACGACCCCAGGGGAAGGGATGTTTGAAGCGCTGGTCATTCATGATACAATGTCTCTTGCAGAGAAGGAATGGACTTTATCAGGTAAAATTGAAAGGACAAATTTGTACGGGAACCAGAGTTGGTGTGTGGACGATGCGGAGAGCCAGCTCTATTGTTTTTGTAATGAGATTAGGGGTAATTTAAGTTTTGGAAGTACAGTCAAATCTGTCTATAAAAGGCATCCAAGGGCGACAAAAAAAGTGCCTTTACTATAGCATGTCTCTTATAGAGTTGGGAAAATTCATACATGGGGTAAATACAGATTGGGCGACAGAAACGATACCTTTATTAGACAGGTTCTTTTATACGACTGCCTTTAATATACAGGTTTGACTGTACAACTAGGTAAAATATAGGTTTTAATTAACATTTCTTTCATTGCTAAGACAGAATAGTGTCAATGAAGTAATATATACTTAATTTATGCTTCTAATTTAAGTTACTGGGGAAAACTAATCCGAGACGGTTTAGAGAAAGACATTTTTCAGAATTTATGTTGTTTTTTATTTATTTTAAAGTTCATTTAAAGTTCATGTTTAAGAATTATCCTCTACAACAATATTGTTAAAAGAATTTAACTCTTTACTTTAGCAATAAAATGTCCTTGAGTCAATTGTTTTTTGGAATAGAATTGGGGGATACGACATAACATGTTGGATGTAAGATAATTCAAATACAAATTGAAATTGATTTTGTTCCACAACTGTAAAACTGTAAATAAAAATGTTTTGAGTCAGTGAAGAAGGATATGTGACTTGGGCAACTCAGACAAAAATCCTGTACCTTGACCTCCACCGGCACATTTTGATCGTCACAACATGATCTTGATCTAGATGTAATCCACCCAAACAAAACCAAAGGTTACCGCCAGCACATGACACCTACAGGTGAGTGGTGAGGGCTGACATTCATTGTACCAGATTTTCTGTCTCTCGTCTTGCAACGTGTCTTTTTCCAACGGTCAATCGAATAAACTTTAAGTCACAGGTCATCACTACGAAGATGGGATTTTACGGGAACAAAGTAAGCAAAAGGTCAAAAACAAGGAAAGGTAAGAGAAGAACTCCTTCCGTCTTCCATTTTAAAGACTTTAAAAAATATCATTTAGAATCGTCGCACAACTTCAGTTGTCAGATTTCTTTTTTTTGCTCGTTACTAAGTTAACGTTTCCGACCGTTAGTGCAAAAGATTAGAAGATTTAGATTAGAAAGAAAAGAGTTTCGCAGTTGCTGAAACGATGAGTAGTTACCTAGCCGACGGCATCATGCAAGATAACATAAATCCTGCTTCAGTTGCAGGACCTTCACGTGGAACGCGAAGCTCCGGACCAGCCCCGCCAGTCATGGACAATACACGCACCCCCATACCGCGCAGTGTGAGGCAGAGACTCAAGGGGCTCCTTGTAAAGGAATTGAGGAACCATGAGGTGATTTGGAGTAACAATGTGGACAGATCAAGGAATCAAGAGAAAGAAGATGCATGGAATTCGGTCACTGTATCGCTTCAACCGGAAATGCAAAAAGTCATACCAGGGGATATTTCTTGTTTAAGTAGAGCTTATAACTTAAATTTAGTATTTGTGTCACAATGACCCAATTTAAAGAAATGATAATTGTTTGCTTGGCAGAGTCGACGCTGAAGCGCTGGTACAACAATATTCGTGCAGGAATCAGGACTGACATATCAAAAGCTGAAGGGAATAAAGAAGTTGGAAACAATTTGCATCGTGGAATGGACTGTTTCTTGACAGCGATTTATAGGACGAAGAAAGATGACTGTAAAAGCTACTGGTGGAATATGGACTACATGTACCTGATCCATTGTGTAGTTAAGGAGAAGTATCCGAGTGTCTACGAGTGTGATCCAAACTTCAACCAACCATCCCTAGTAATTACTCCTACTTAGAGCAAAAAAAACAATAAAATGTTTTTGTAATGAAGATTTTCTTAATTTAAAAGAAAACGTTTTTTGTATCCTCCCAGATTGCTGACATAAAGACAGAACCGATGGACGATGAAGAGGAAATGGAACCAGGTCAAAGTGGCGGGGCTGAGCCCTATCCAGGCATGAGCCTGCAGGATTTGAAAAACGAACCTGAAGATGAATTTCCGGCTGCTGATGAAGACGAAGTGATGCCGATGGCAGATGGACATAGAGACTTCAGAAGGTCAGCAACCAAATGAACCAAGAGATCTTCCAGCCAACGACAATGCACTTGATACGTTGCCGGCTTGGGAAGGGAATCGGATAGTCACAACCCCATTGAGGACCAGCTCAGCGTGTACTGACACAGTATCCACATTAAAAAATAACCGAAACATGATATTGAAGGATGCCGACATCTCCTCACCAACGCCGACGCAGCCCCTTCGAAATGACATGAGCCAGGGTGAGGAGGATAGTCATTCGTTGGCTTTGCAGGAAGGAGTGGATAAACTGGTAACGGTATTTTCCGCTTTGAACGAGAAGCAACAGCGTCGAGAGTTCTTGTCGTGCATGTTAAATGCACTTTCTAAATTCAAAAATCAAAAAAATGATCATAATTATAGCCAAATCAAAATCTAATTTCAAATAATAAGTTCTATGATCTATGTTATAATTATGTTGTAAGAGAAGAGTATGTATGTTTATTCAGATTTTATTCCAAATGTAAATTGTGTTAACTATGAATACTTAATTATTTTTAATAAATATTTTGGGATTTGAATTGAAAAAAACACTTGAAGACGAGTTCACATTTGCATGGCTCTCAGTCATAAAAAAAATCTGCATGCACGGAGAACCTTTGATTTGCATATTATATCCAAAAGGGTCTTTTTTACTGTTTTGTTGGGCACACTCTGACAAGAGTACAATGCTCGTCAAAAAAAGTTTGAGTGAGGTTTTCCATGTATTTCTTACATCTTATGGCGTGAATGTCAAACTTACAATTAGTTGGCGAGGGTGAGATTCTTAGATTTTGGTCTGGTTGTTGGTTGTGAATTCTTTAAAGTAGAATTAAAGTAACTTAGCCTTCACTTGAGTGTTAAGATGTCTGGTCATGTACGAAGTCAACGAGATGGTGGCCGGAGGAGGGAGCAGGATACTCAGCCGATGGACCTTGAACAGGATGAAGATGGGGATCAGTCAGAGGAAGTGGAGTGCAGCGACGAGGAGGATGACGGCTACGGAGATTTCCATCGCCTAATCTTACAGTCGATAATGAACGCTGGCTTTGCTGACGGGAAAGGAATTAAAAGGATGGTCATGGAGAGTGCAATGATGTTTGACGGTAAGTAACACTATGTAGTAAAAACTTTATTACGTTAGGTTACCATGTTACCAACGCAGTGCAGTAGAATACTGAATGGAATTCAATTCAATACTTTATTTAGTCCAAGTACCTACCCATGCTGAGTTTTACTCGTTTATCCAGAAAACGATGGGTCTAATAAATCAAAAGATTAAAGAATTCGGCATGTCAATTAAAACAGCAGTCTGTGAGATCACGGGCGACAGGTATTACATCTTTTTGGCTGATTTGGACCCTGCGGTGGCTAGGTGAATTGAAAAATATCCATCGTATACAACAACAACATCGTAATAATCAGTAATGGTGATTATTTATTCCTTCTTCTTGCTTTTTTGCTAGGTTACGCAAGAACTTTTCTAAACCGGAAGTCGACTTTTTTCAACTTGTACTCCATCATATCATCAAGAAGCGAAAGGACTTTATAGTAACGATGCAAGATTGTGTCGCAATTGCGAACGAGATGGATGTCAAGGGAATGACCCAAGAGAAAACGGAGCTTCTAATCCGGAGGTTGCTTGAGTTGCAGTACCTGACAAAAGTTCAAAAGGTTAAATTAATTAGTAGTGCAAAATGTCAGTTGCCAACTTTAAATTGTGTGGCATTTTTTGTTTCTTAGGCAGGAGACAAGAACTCGGAGAATGACCTGACTATCGGATTTCGTGCTATCCGAGAAATGGAAGGATCTCTTCGCGAGCTGTACGAAAAGGAGGTGTCAAGTTGTTATCTGTGCAAAGTCGCTCTAATCAATGTAAGTCGGTTTAAACATTCTATGGTTGAGCGATGTGCAGATTACCGGTTAGGTCCAAATTTGCGTTTCATTTTCTCATTCAGGGCCTTCAGTGTCCAGGGGAGGGATGCACTTTGACTATTCATCGAAGCTGCGTTCGCAAGTATGTTAAGGGCAGTAAAGAGCGTGCTCAGTGCTTTACCTGCAAAGCTGAATGGAGGAAAGAGAAGTCCTTGCTTGTCCGTGTGAACAACAATTTCGACAAGGACGAAGAAGAGCCAGGCTCGGGAGAGAATGAAGCAAGTGACAACTCGTCTGACTAGAATCTTAAGTTGCTATTCAGATATCAGATTATTATTTGTCAACGTTTAGCTAGTAAATAGTAAATTATGTAAAGCCTTTCACCGGTGTAGTTAGATAGAATCGTTTAAGCCATCATTTTCCTGTCATAAGAGATTAGTAATTGAAATTGGATGTTTTCTTTGGATTCTTATATGGGTTACGTAAACTATAAATGCCTTTAAGTTCGTCATTTTAGATTTTTTTTCATGTAATATTGCTGCTGACATTGATGTAGCGAAGTATTTATCATTTTTCATCGTCAAATGTCGTGAATGTCCATTTTTAATATTTGTCGAAAACTCCCGAGAAAATGATCACCAAGACTTTTTGGCAGTTGTAATCTAGACTGTTCGATTCAATTTGTGGGATAATTAAAACCAAGATGGTTTTGGAAGGCCTTGAGGTTCCCTCCTGGTTTGGTTGGTTGACCGGTGTTTTCGTATGGGTTCCATGGGGACCTCCCCAGCTCAAATCTTGGCTTAATTTAACTACGATCCCTTTTATCTCTGCTATCAACATACTAACACAAGTCCTGTGGATTGACTTTTTCCTCCATTCAAAACAGTTTGAAAACGAAAAGTTTCTCAAGAAAATTTTACTCCAGGGATTTAACGTGTTTGGCGTTTTGTTTAATGCCTTTATTCGCCTATTCTTTTACATTCAAGCCAAGCAAATTGTTGATTTTCTCAACAAGCTGGAATTTTACGATGTTTCCACTGTGCCGACAACTTTGCAGAAGACGCGTCGCCTATTTTCCATCCTCTGTTGGGTATCTCTAGGACTCCGACTTGCCACAGGGATCTTCTTGGCTATTCAATTGTCATTAATTGTTCCAGAGGACAGTTGGTTTGGACATGTTGGGCAATGGGGCTACCTCATTTTGATGGGGGCTTTTGGAGTTCTTCCTCTAGTCGCAAGTTTTTATGTGGCTTTCTCATTTACAGTTGTCACTGCTGTCTATCTTGTTTGGATCTTTGAGGATTACGGGATTCAGATTGAACAGGCCATCAAAACAGCCAGGCCTCCTGGAAACATCGACCTGGAACCTGGAAACCAACAGAAACGGTTGCTCATGTATGTTCGCATGGACGCGCAAATGAAAGAGTTGGTCCGAAGATTTGACGATATTCGGGATGTATTTCATTTGTTTGATACGATTGTCAGTCCGTTGCTATTTTGTCTGATTGTTATGAGCGTGACCAGTTTGATACATGCTGTGAATTCGCTTCTAATTGAGGGAGGCGGTGGTGGAGGATGGCCAGGGCTTGTGAGTGACTGTTTCAATTTAGTGTACCAACTGGTCCAGCTATTTTTATTACAATTGGGCCAAGATACGTATGACCGGGTATGGCAATTCAATACACACGAAATTTCTCATAAAACATTTTTTGAGTTAACTTTGCATCTGATTTCTTTTGATAGATAAACGAGCGTAAGGTCAAGTTAACCAGGATGGTTATGTTAATGAAAGACGGAGTTTCCAAGTTCCAACTGGCAAATGTCGTAGAGTCTTTGTGCGTTTGGCAATGGAGGATGACAGCCTGGGGATTTTTCGTTGTTGATCGCAGTCTTGTTTCTGGGGTAATCAGAGACAAGTACATATCCAAGTGTAGCAAATCAATATAATATATCCCACTGCAATTTGCGTGTTTACTTTTTTTGCTTGTAGGTATTTTCAACAATCATTGGCTACGTAGTTATCCTGTTCCAACTCTACATGGAACAGTAACATTCATCGAAAACAAATAGAATTGATAGACGTAGTTAGCTTTTGTGCTTTGACAGTCTTAAACTAAAAAGCATGTAAATCTGTGACACTTGATGGAGACCAGTGATAAACTAGGCGTCCACCTTGAAATCAATGTCATAATCACAAACGTGTTCATAAACAGTAGTTTAATTCCAGTTTGAGCTTGCATTTCCAACATGGTCTTACAAGGCTTCAAGTGGTTTTCATACCTAGGTTGGTTTTCTGGACTTTTGCTTGTAAAATCCCCCCGTGGTCTTCCCTCTCCTTTTCAGAAAAAACATCCTTTTACACTTTTAATTGCTACAATTTATTTTCTCAACCTTCTTTTCCGTATTGACTTTTACTCTACACAACTCGTTAACCTTAAGGAGGAATCAAATGTAGCAACATTTTTAGATTTGAGCCTTCTCATTGGTGAAACTTGCTTCGATGCGTATTTTAGACTTACGTTTTTCATGCGGTCCAAGCTAGTCGTCAGGTTTCTCAGAGCCCTGGAGGCCGACATGAAAAAATTCGGACCTTCATTAAACCTCAGTAAAAAGGATGGTCAAGACTGGAAGTTTAGCCAGCGCCTAGTCTGGGCAACTCTTCTTTTTCACGCAATCGCTGGCATCATTTCGTCTATTTGCTTCAGCCGAGCAATCAAACCAAAAATTTCCTTTTTAGGGTTTCTTCCGGAATCAGTTCACACACTTCTGTATTACTTTCTGGGCGAGCTGCCTTTGACCTGTACCATATCGGTGACATTTTCCTTGGTTCTAGTATCGACATTTCATATTTTATGGATATTCTACGACTTTTGCGAGACCTTCCAGGACGAAATAATCATTTACAATGCTGCATTTGAAAAAGAAAACCAGTGGGGGTTTGCCCAACAGACTTTGGGGGAGCTGGACTTCTCTATTTTCTCAGTGACGTCGTCAGTGATTAAGCAAAAAGAGCAAGACAAAAAGCCTCTTGGAACTGACAAGCTAATCAGCAAGTTGGAGCATTTAAAACTAGTTTGCAGTCAGTATGACAAGTTTTGCGGACATTTGTTACTTGGTTTGATTGTCAGAGCAGTTTACGTTTTGATCAGTACGGCCAACTCCATCCTGCTTTATGACAATCCAAACGGCGATTTGTACAAAGATGGAAAACATTGGCTCGACGTGTTTACGTTTATAACGGAAATTGGCCAGCTTTGGCTGCTTCCAATGGGGGCTGCCTTTTCAAATAAAATTGCATATAAAAAAGAGCAGCTTTCGAGAATGGTCATTTTCATGACAAACTTGGATGCAAGAACCGACTTGAGAAATGTAATGACGGCGTTTACAGACTGGGACTGGACGCTGACAGGAGGGCCTGGATTTTTTGAAGTTGAAAAGTCACTGCTATCTGGGGTAATCTAAGGCAATCTATATATTATTTTTGCGTAGTAGCAACTTACATTGCGAATTTTGAATGTTTCTTTCTGAATAGGTTGTCTCCAGTTTCATGACTTACGTGACGATAATATTCCAGCTGAATACTCCTACCATAAGCACAGACGAATCTCAATTGCCAATCAATACCACCACCACCACCATAGCTCCCTCAGAATAAGTATTAAAAAATCTGGAATACTTGAACTTTCTGCGACGAGCAGTCTCAGTTTTGGAATATTCTCGGTGATCTTTCACCTGTGCTCATTGATCTTGACTCCACATTATGATTGAACAACAGAAGTTACAATTAAGATAATTATTAAGTGACTACACTCTGATATCTGCATGTTGATTTCATTGCACTCTGTAATATTCATGTAAAACTTAATATCATAGAGTGCTACACATTACATCACATATATGTTTAATTAAATATTTTTATAGTGTTTTCGCAATGCAAGCACTATTATATCATTTAATCGATATGTGTGTAACCGAATTTAGTTGTTTTTATGACATTATGCTATCTGGAGTAGGTAGGTTCCACAGATCGGCCCCTCTGCAAATATAGCTGCGCTATATACATAGCAATCACAGCAGCATAAAACAATAGCAAACATTTTTCCAGTTTCCATGACATTCTCAAAATTATCTCAACAAAACCAATCAGTAATTTAGCCCAGCAGATAATCAATCAAAAGGAACATGTACCTTCAAAAATGATTGCATGTCTCCGGTATTTTTCGTTCATTGTTTGTCCCATGCATCGTGTTTACTCAGTGAATACAACATGATAATATCATAGCCCGTAATAGAATTCTTTTGGTAAACGTCATCCTCCCTTGTATATCGTAAAGTTCATTATCTTATCTTTAAATAAACCTACCAAAAGTATTACTACATATACACATGATCTTTTGTAGAAGTACCTGAAAATGAAATCACAGCAGTTCTCATTGCTCCCTCTGTCTTTGGCCTGTGGACGGGGAACCCACAAGAACGTGTCCCGTTTCACTGCATTTACTCAAGTGTTTTCCATCCAGTCTCGTGAACTTTCTATCTGGTTTCCTGTCAAAGTGGGTGCATGTGGGTACACTAAGGCCTTGAAACTATAATCCTGTTTTATTTTAGGCTGATCATACAATGAACCTATTTAAACAAGTTTTGTTCAGTCAGGCAAAGTCAGGAACTTGCCTCGTGTGCCTTTCTTGCAGTGAGTCAATGTTTGTGACGTTTTGCGTGAAGCTTCCATGTTCAGTTGACAATTTTTGACATTTTTCTCTCGATAAGTGATTTATCTTAATCCTTCAGTTAAGGTTGTTGCATTCCGAGCGTATATCGAACTTGGTTGACGTAGAACATGACTTGGTGCTAAAAGTGAAGGATCATTATTTCTGTGAAGGGTAGCGTCATTACGAAAGAGCGTCACCATATTTTTTCTCTCGTAATGAGACTGGAACCGGTGTTATCTTTAGTCTACCCGGAACAATAATTTGTAGGAGTGCGGCATGTTTTCTGGAATTTTCACAGCCTCTGTGGCGATTACAGTATGGGTGATTTTTGGAGTAGCTGTACTTCTGGTGATTGCAACGTTTGGATTTGTTGCCTGGGAGGCAAGGAAGGGGATCCGGGAAAGAGAAAATTCGGCGCGTAGTGGTTCCGTGTGCACCAACGATGTGGACACGGGGAAAGGCTCGTCTCTGAGTGAATCTGGTGGGGGTAGCCATGGCAGTCGGGAATCTCACTCGCCCTCTATTTTTATTGTGGTGCCAGACGTGGAGGACCACGACGAGGACGAGTATTTTGGAGGTGATGCCCATCACATTTTGGAGAGTCGAAGTAGTGTGACCGAGATATACATGAGGACGACGAGGAGTTATTCGGAGGGA
>VICI01002896.1:0-13001 GCA_019593645.1 Akabosia matsudoensis
GCGTCCAATAATGATGTATAGCTATAACTGATTTTGTTTCATGGCAAGATGATTCACTAGGTTTTTTCAGGGTCTCTGCATTTTAATACATGGTCATGTACAAAACGCAGATATCTGTTAATAAGAATGGGGAGGGGGATGTGCAAAGTTGTAATGCAAGTTATGATTTTTTTTTGTACGATGATATAATACTGGCTGAATAACAATTTTGTGCAGAGAGATATACTACTGCCCCTCGAAAGGAAAACAAGATGTGCATTAGCCTCCACTAAGGGAATCGTCTTATTTTTACAGAGAGTGCAAATCTTCGTGCAACGCTCATACCTATCTGTATATGAGGAGATCAGGCAACATCAAACATGTATCTTGTGCTAACTGATAAGTAGAAATAAGAAGGTTTTTTATTTTGTTACCATTTTAAAATGTGGTGTGGTAATGCAACTTGTGGGATTTTTGTAGCGTAGTAAATCTACGCAATAAACGGAGATAAGAGAAAAAATATATAAATATTTTATATGGTGTATGACTGAAAGTAGAACGTAAAAAATGGTAATGAAAACGCTGTCTTGAAAGTCAATTCATTGGAATTTTGCATGGGCATATAAATACGGCAAAATGTAGTATTTTTAGAAGGTAAAGTAATTGTACAAATATAGGAGAAAATGTGCGGATTTTAGCGTTGTATGGGTTGCGGTAGAAATAGGTTTGGGTGAGGATATATGTATATGACGCCAATCGTGAAAGAATTAACTGTACTGTACTACAGAGGAATGATGAAGTTTGGTGTGATGGAGGAGAGAAAATTTGTTACGCGGAGGTTTTCCTTGTTATAGTTATAGGATTAACGAGGATTTTCTTTTACGCTTTTAATAGGAAATCAAGGGGTTTTTACGTAAAGGAGGGTTTGAAACTGAATATTTGCCCGGATGTGTTTTTGTATTTTGAAGTAACATGACTTTCTAGATGTAAAATATTCAATGAAAGCTTCTAATTCTCCTCTTGAGTATTTGTTCCTTAAAATAATGGGAAGAAAGAGAAAAACGTTTTGATCACAATTTTGCATTCCCCTATTGTGTTTTGTTTTGTATCGTTTTATTCTATACTACAAAAATGTATTCTTATTTGGAGAAATTGATACTTAGAAGAAACATGCATTTTATTTTGCGTATGATTTTTGCAGCATGCAAGCACTTTTGAATCGCCCGAAAATTAGACACCACGAGGAAAGTACGACGAACCATATCATTTTCTCAACTGTGACTTGTATAACAATCACCGTTTTCTTGTTACTTCAACGGGAGATCTAGGGCGGTTCAAGTATCTAAAACAGAAACATTCATATATATGACGCTGATTTTTTAAAATCAATGTGAAATTTAGAGGAACTGCAAAATGTCAGTGTCACTTAAATCAGTATGAAAAAAATACATACCGAAGCTTTTGTCATATATTGAAAGGTTTTTGTACAATGCAAAGCCTCATCACGACTCACGACCGACCGTGCGCAAATGCCGTGCGAGATATTATACGATGTACGAAGAGCAAAAAATTCGTAGCATATATTATTTTGAGCTTGAAATAACAAAAGAACAGACTGCGGACGGGCATTCACTCGGAAATAACACTCGTGTAACTTAATAACAAGTGCTCATAAGCCATGATTATAAATCCCTGAAGGTAGCAAAAATTGTATAAAAGTGCTATGATCTCGAGAGCTTAAATTATATTTTAATGAGATTAGCAGTAATGATGATATATAGACTATATTTAACGTGTGTTATATATATTTTAACCTGATTATTCTCTTGTCGTGGTCAGGCTAGGTAAGAGTTATGAAACGGAAGCTGTAACAGGAAGTATAAGAGATAAACACTGTTTAACATAAAAGTTCGCTTGTTGTACGCGGACATGTAAAACGAGTCCGATGTGCAATGCAGATAAAATATAAAACTTGCAAAAAGTACGTTTAACTATGCTTAGAATTAATATGGATGGAATACCGGTCGTTGTAATAATAACATTAACCTGGTTACCAATTTCAGTTGACATTAGCAGTAATAAAAAATATCGTGTGGATAGGGATAATGATAAGAGGCTTTTCTATAAGGATAAAGGTGAATGATAAGTAGATGACATGGCGAAAAAATAGATGACTCAAATGTAACAAATTAACAAAAGGTTTCAAGTGATATGTTCATTGGTTTGGAATATATTTTGTGGAAGGTAAATTTTGATGTTTTTTTTTTGTTCGAGGATTGGTCTTTGGGGCCAAACCTTTGGAGAATGTGTAAGTTCTGATGAAATATATGAATATTTAAGAGCAATATACACAGCGTAAAACTAGATGAGTCATGGTCAGGTTGGCAGGTATGATTCATCACATTGCACGCAAATTGGATGATGATGAATATAACACAATCCATAAAAGTATGTCTAGCTGTCAAAAAAGCAGTCGGTAGTGGACAAATACAAAATAGGTGGTTTAAAATGACTGCTTGCTTGCCCTGCCTGTTGAAAGTTGGTTGCTCTGCCTTATGATAAAATGTGCTATGCATCAAAACATCATTCATCTGTATGAGATTCGTATTCCTAATTCGACTAACGGGCTACGTATGGACGCGCGCAGATTGATTTTAATGAGCAATTGAGTAGGTATTTTAGTAACTCAATAATTGTTGGGTAGTAACTAGTAACTCAACGCGTGTCTGAACACAAGTCTGGTGCGAAGTTTAGCAAAATTCATCTTCACACTTGTAATAGATGGATGCAGGCAAAGCTATGTTTTTATGCAGGTTCGACATAGAAGTAGAGAACATTGTCAATAGAATGATCGGACCAAATTTAACAATAATTGGGTCGTTGACGAATTTTATGTCTGCGTCTTTAACTGTCAACTTGATCGCTGCTAAACATTATGCATGCCTCTTGAACTATCTTATGTGACCTTTTACTTATTTACGTGGATGTCATGATAATGTTTCCCTTGTACGCTTATTGATAAATCATTCTCATTGTTTTGTAACTACAAAAGCACCACCTACTGATTGGGTTTAAACTAACCACTACACCACAAGATCATTCGGGTTGAAGGTTTGAGACTGTAAATTGAACAAAAGATGTTAGTTAGCCATGATCAAACGTAATCATCGTGTACTTATTGTCATTTTTTGTTCTTGTCGTGCACCGCTTTATGTAGTCGTCCTGTCACCTGGGAACATGAAGATAAGAACTAATCGCAGGACTTTTTCGTGTTTTTGGTACGGAGAAATTCATTGACTACTACGTTCCCCACACCTTGTGTTGCGTGTTTATTTCGAAAAACAAAATGATTGGCCATTCCAAATCGCATTAAAGGAGGTTTATGTCCAAAGTATCCAGTTTGAACCTTTTTTTTTATATTAACGAACTTATTCACACCCTTTCACTTTGCCCAACTTGGCTTTGTCTACATTTGCGTATAATTTTTCCCCAGTTATTCCTGACGAAAAGAGTAAACATTCACGTGACGTGCATATTGCATCACCAAAACGGAGACATACTCCCGTGACCATAGCTTAAAATCAAAATGAGTTAGCCCTTTTTTCTCATGTTCCTTCAAACATTGTATCGAGAACCGAACCGTACACGGACACAAGAAATGAATTTCTCATAACTATTTTCTTTTTTTATGCTGACCCTTTCTTTGAAATTTTATTCTTTGTTAAAAAGTTCTTTGTAAATGATTCTTTCATGCGCTTGTAGTCGAGATTTCTATGTTATCAGTGACAACTGATAGCCTGGCCAAAATCAACACGGAAGCAAGATGCTTTTCCAGCTGCTGTTACGTTCAGATCGACACAGACAAAATTGATTTCCAATCAACAACTAGGATAAAAGTTTTCAATTTCCATTTCGTATCCGGATTAGACGAGGAAAAATCAAGTCACCGCAAGTTTCCAACAATTTTTAAACTATGATTACTTGAAGGACCAGAGGGCTTGAAAACCAGTTTCAGGTCATGGAAACATTTTTAGGTTCACACCACTTTAGAGTGTTTATTCCAAATACTCTAAAATAGCTTTACAATTCAAACTGTCATGAGAAATATGATAACCGCAGGAATGTTCTTGTATTTTATCCACTTGACTTGCTGATAACACAAGGAACCCCTTTTTACAATCAAGTGCCACTAAAATATAAACAACTTTATGTGAACTCAACACAAACCCCATACGTGTAAAATTAAAGTCAATACTCAGTACAAACTAATTTATACCGCAATTGGTTATGAAATCAGCTCTAATTTACATATACCTCGTGATTTTGTTACCAAGACGTGATACACATTTTGCCGAGTTATTCAGCACAGTATATGATAGTGTATTTTAAGTTATTATTTTTAAATTCACCATAAACTTCCATAAATCTTGTAGTCATTCTAAAGAAAAGTTCGAAACGAGTGATCTGAAAATTTACACATGTGACGCGTAAAATTACGAGAACTAACGGGAAAGTACTTATTAAATTGTGCGAAAAAACTCATTTTTGTCAAGGCAAAGCTTTAAGTTTTAGAAAATGGACATTAGTGCGGACCATAATGACTCGGAAGAGAAAAAAGTAACATTTGACACGGTTGTTGATGCCGTGGCCACGATAAGTACACAAATGAGGGTAACCATTCTGCGCACTTATGTTATAATTTAAAATTCCATATATAATGTTGTCACCGGAGTTTGAAATTTTTTCATCATATATCTTTCAGGCCAAAGTAACCAAAGTCATTGAGAGAAATCTGGGAAAGTCTTATTATGACCATCTCCCAGACAACAGATCTGAGAGTCTTCTCAGCATTAGCAGCCAATCTCATAGGTAAAAGCAAAGTTATTGTACAAAGACATATTTTATGAATGTTTCTCTTTTCAACTAATGTTAGAAGAGTACTTCACTTCTTTGGGTATTCATAGGCCGGCGTATTATGGCTCAATACCATCAACGTCTGCACGCACTGATATCAGTGCGTATCCCTTAAAAAGCCATTACACGATTTCACCTCAACAAGAGAATCTTCCTGACGGACATCCACTGACAAAAGGAAAACTACATGAAACAGTTTGCAAATACGTTGCCAACAATTACAGTGGACCAGTTTTCGGGGTCCGAAAAGTCGTACAACTCGGAGGGAATGTCAGAGCCAGAAGAAGAGGAAACTCTAGATTTTCTTGGGGTTGGGACGGAGTACGTGACTCGCTAACGTATATTACAATTATATTGCTGTGAATGATAAACAAAAATATGAGCACTTTTTTTATTTGTGCAGAGGAAAGTCATCACCACGTCGTAAATGTAGTAGTCCATCAAGTGGATTTAATAGTGGGCTTCCCTCGCCAGGAATTGATACGAATAGTTCGTCGGATGACGATGAAATTGATGTTTTTACATGGAAGAGATACTTAAAAGTTTTTGTATTAGTAGGGATTTTTCTAGCTGCCGCTGTAAGTCCAATGTTTCATTTCAACTATAAGTTTTTAATGAAACTCCTACCCATATTTTTGAGGCGATGGTTCTCTCGTTTTCCAGGTGTCAATAACGCTAACTAGCGAAGATATCGCCCATTTTATTCAAATAAGTGCTGCTAAAGGGTCTCCATTCTGTAAGTTTCTTTGTGCTTAGTTTTCCTCACAATCTTCAAATCTAAAACCTATTTTCTTGTAGCATTTCCTATGAAAACCTTTATCCCATTTACACCATGGTATCCTCTGCTAACCATCAGCTTAACGGGAGCGTTTGGAACTCCAGAGTTAGCTAACCTCACAAGTGAAAGAATGCGTGTGTCTGTTAATTTTTTTAATGCGGAGAAGCAGTCGAGTCAGGTAAATGCGGCAAAATCAATGCATTTGTGTACCAAAATTGTTGGTTTTGGAATTCAAATTCTAAAAATTTACGTTAAAATTGATTTAGAGCATTAGTGAAATCTGGGAGATTCCAATTTATCCTCCAGACACAGCCCGCGTTGTAGATATAACGCTTAGCCATACGTTTAGTTTAAAAAATTTGTCGGAATTGTAAGTTAACTGCAAGGAAATGTATTGCCCTTTTGCCGTCTTTAATTTACTCTTGATTTTTAAAATTTGTTTAGATTTTTACTCAATGATGACGACAGTTTTTCTCTGCTGTTTGAAGCAACATCTGAGCTAAACTTTCCAAGTTTGATGTCCCTCAAGCTACTGCCAAATTTTATACAAAACGGAGCAATGTTTGGCGGCGGAGTTATGATTGGTTTATACGTTTTGATTATATTTGAACTGGTCAACAGAACGCTATCTGCAATGTTAGCTGCAACGGTAGCCATTGGAATACTTTCCTCGTTTCTTGAAGTAAAGTCTTTTATCGCAACCCAGAAACTTCTTTGAAAATGTCTCTAAAAAACTTTTTAAATATAGAGGCCAACTACTGAGGAAATGGTGTCGTGGTTAGATATGGAAACACTTATCCTTCTCTTTTCGATGATGGTTATGGTCTCGATCGTCTGCGAAACTGGATTTTTCAACTACTGTGCGTTCATCATGTACAAGGTATTAGGTTTTCGTTGATGTCCATTGGGAACAGGAAAGGCGAGGGTTCTCATGTTACCCCTTTGTATTTGTTAGGTCACTAATGGAGCTATTTGGCCAATGATAACATCATTGTGCTTTTTTACGGCAATTGTGTCCGCGTTCCTTGATAATGTAACGACCATCCTGCTGATGACTCCAGTCACGATTCGAATTTGCGAAGCAATGCATCTCAATCCTGTGCCAGTTCTGATTTCTCTTGTTGTGTTTTCAAATATTGGAGGGGCTGCAACACCCGTTGGGGACCCGCCAAATGTCATTATTGCCAATGATCCAGATGTTATCAAAGCTGGAATTGACTTTGCATCATTTGTTACTCACATGGTGGTCGGGGTCATTCCAATACTTGTGGTGTCGTACATTCAGCTTCGAATCACGTTTCGATCGATGAGCTCTCTTCAGTTTGAAGTCCCCTATGAGGTTGCGGGTAAGAAAGATGATAATCTAATGATAAACCTTCCTGAAAAAAGATATTCCTATTAAAGAGATTTTGTATTTTGTACAGAATTGAAAAGGGAAATAGATGTATGGAGCCGAGCACTGGCGTCGCTGTCGTCCTACTCCAAAGATGAAATCGATGTGAAGACGATTTTGAATAGTAAAGTACTCCATTTGAAACGCGACTACAAGCACAAGAGAAAGATGGGAGGGTAAATAAAATATGGGCTTTTGAATTCACGTATATTTCGCTTCCGAAGAACCAATTTAAAAAAGAGTTTAACTGTGACGATGATTTAATTTATATAGGCAGACTATTGAAGGATATAAAGCTACTTTGGCAGAACTGGAAGAATCGGTATGAACATTTCATGTTCCAAAGGAATTTGAAAGTAGCAAAAGGAATGCACTTACTATTTAGTTTTCTTTGAACATTTTGATTTTAGTGCCGAATCAAGGACTGGCCATTGCTTATCAAGTGTGGCATTGTTCTGTCAGTAGTTATCATTCTGTTTTTCATACACTCCATTCCAGAGTTGAAACTGTCCATGGGATGGACAGCTTTACTGGGTGCTGTGCTCCTATTGACTGTTGCCGATAGAAAAGAGCTAGATGGGATTTTAACTAGGGTGGAGTGGTCAACTTTAATATTTTTTTCCGCACTTTTTATTGTCATGGAGGTTTGAAAGAAGATAGACAAAAAATGAAAAGCTGATTTTTATTCATTATGATTAAAATTGGTACATTTTTTTATCTAGGCTGTATCCCGACTAGGCCTTTTAGAATGGATTGGGGAGCAAACAGAATTGGTTATACTTCGAGTTAATCCCGAATCCCGCACTATTGTAGCGATCTTGCTGATTTTGTGGGTCTCTGGTTTGGCTTCAGCGTTCATTGATAATATCCCTTTTACAACAATGATGATCAAAATTGTAACTCGCGTGTCGGCGTCTTTAAAATTGCCTTTGAGTCCTTTAGTTTGGGCACTTGCGTTTGGAACTTGTCTTGGAGGTAAAGGTTTCTTTCCATGAAGTATGATACCAATTATTTAACCCAAGCTATCATAAGTTTTTTTGCCTGAGTAGGTAACGGTACGATTATCGGAGCGTCAGCAAATGTTGTTTGTGCCGGTGTTGCGGATCAACATGGCTACCGATTTTCTTTTCTCGACTACTTTCGGTAAGACAAGTATGCACAAAGCTACTTACACACATTTTCAGGAATAATAATGTTGATTTGTGTATAACTTCAGAATTGGCTTCCCAATGATGATATCCTCGCTTGTCGTAGCATCCGTTTACCTGACCATTGCGTATTATATTGGATTTTATTAACTTTCGAATGCCCACGGTTTTAGGTGTCTTCATGAACACTTCCAATTATTTTTACATACGAAAAAGTCATCAAAATTATTTGTCAAGTTTTATTGGTGTGCCAAATAACAACAGTCAAAGTATGAGTGTTACAAGACTGATAGAATTCTGAAGGTGAGGCGGCATCCGTCCGTACAGATTGCGGTTCTACAAATAAATGAAGTCCTTTTTTAAGCCAGTTTTTCCGTTTTTAACCAAAATTAAACTACGAAAAGCGTGGTACTTGTGTACAAAAATCGTCAAAATTACTATTTTAAGCGAGATTTTCCGTGTTCTTAAAATAATTGTCTTAAGATACTTACATGTAGTTATTGCATATAAATTATATGTACATCACGTAACCGCCTAATCTGTAACTAAATCATGCAGCCAAAGGGAAGTAAATTTGATTGAACTTGGCTATTTTGAGTGCTGGACCAACCTTGTTAAAATTTAGGCAACCCTAATGCGCGACTAAGAGCGCCCTTGATATTTATTATTAGGGAGACCAATTAAAAATTACATGCTTTGGATGGAAACAGCAGGACATGGCAAGTCAAAGTGGAAAATAGTTTAAAATGGATTAATGAATTTCCCTCCTTGTATTTCAACTATAAATGATATCATTTGCACTTCCTAAATACTTTTTTTATAATACAAATGAGATGAATACTCCCTTCGCTTCCTTCGGGTGAGATGTTCAAACAAACTTAGCTTATTTCAAAGAGGAGCATGTGTATCAGAATCTTCGGCAGCCCAAGCTGGTCTACAA
The DNA here is from genome assembly GCA_019593645.1 of Akabosia matsudoensis. NCBI lineage: Eukaryota > Metazoa > Arthropoda > Collembola > Entomobryomorpha > Paronellidae > Akabosia > Akabosia matsudoensis. The sequence goes on from VICI01002896.1 coordinate 9,153, forward strand.
TGAGGGGGAGTTTTTTGCCAAGCAGCCTCCTCAGAAAGACTCTCGTCTGGTGCTGCAGTGTTTTCGGGTTCCGCGATAGGCTCAGCAAGTTTTCCTTTTGGTCTATCGTTAGCGCGGCACACCTCCGGATCATTGGTGGATCAAAGTCTTCAGCGGTGCTGGCGAGCTGCTCAAACAGTTGCTCATCTTTTGCCACGTTCTGAAGGCAATTGAGAATCCCGAGAGGATGTCTAAATTGGGATTTGAAAATCACTTTGGCTCCATACCTCATGAGCGTTTTGATGACAGTTCTGTCGAGCTCTGGGTTCGACGAGAGGTACTCTCCGAGTACAGATTTTAATGGCATGCCGTCATCGCTTATAACCACTTTATTTGGGTCCGCGCCGTGGTCCAAGAGAAGATATAGGATGGCAAGTCTATTGGGTATAATATCCGAGCAGACGACGTGAAGAGGGCTCCCGATAATAGGCGACGATGAGTTTACATTTGCACCTGTGTATAAAAAATATATTATTAGTATGTATGCATATTTTATGCTAATTTACTATATACATGTGGGCGGGTAATGACGCAGCCGATTAATGAATTGTTGTTTTTTCTAGTTTATTCCTTTACCTGCTTCCAGAAAGAGCTTGACCAAGGTTGGATCTCCTCTTAAAATGGCCAAGTCGAGTGGTGTAGGCCGTTGATACTCTGACGGAAAGTTTACACGTGCGCCTTGTTTCAAAAGGAGGGAGACAATTTCACGATTTCCTGAGAGGACAGCGTAGTGGAGGACTGACCTATGGTCGTGGCGTTCGTCAGTCATGGCGTTTACATTGGCGCCGTGCTTAATCAGGCACAGTACAGACTCAATGGCGGACGGGATTCGAACGGCACGCATGAGAGGCGTGAGCCCTTGCCGGTCTCGAGCGTCCGGGTCGGCTCCGTACGTGAGCAACAGGTTGAGATACTCAACGTCCAGAGGGGAAATCAAGTTGATTTCAGAACCGAAAAAGTATCTTGCGTTGGGATTCGCACCATTTTCTGCACAAAAAATAAATACAATTTGTATAAAACGAAATATGTCACATGTCACATGAACAGACATCAATATTGGCTTGCGTAGGATTTTTCATAGATCATTGACGCATTAGGATCAATAATTTCGTTCGCATCTGATTTCTTACCAAGTAAGATACGGGCAGCAGCGTAGTGTTGGTTTTTGATTGCCAAGTGGAGGGGCTCTTCCGAAAGCGTAGTTGCCGGATAAAGCACGCCATCGCTCAGATTCTCTCTGTAGTCGGTTTTGGCACCGTTCTCGAGTAACATCTGAGTAGCAATTTTGACATATCAACAGATGAAACGTCACAGCTTGTTTTTGTCTTATTGGCTTTATATATTATACTACGGTTTTCGTCAAAAACATGCATGCTTTTATGTGTTTTAATTACCAGAAGAAAATATATGTTTAGAACAAATCTTTTAATTAAAATCCTAAAGTAGACCCATTTTGACTCTAATTGCTTTTTTTAATGGCCAAAGTTGATTTGGTTTTTCTCGGCTGTAAACCAAAAAAAATCCAAATATATGCGAAAATCTATTTCAAGATAAGATGTGAATACCATTTTCGTGGCGACTTGTCGTCTATACAAAAACATCTAATCAGGGATTTTTTTAGTAGACATTTCATGACCTTCGTATTTTCTATTACGTTTAAATGGCGTCACTCGATTTCTTTAGGAAAAAAAATTATATGTCTTTTTAGTGATGTTTAGCTGTCTAGCTCGCGCTTGGCTTTTGTATACTTTGGCAGAGCTGTTTTGAAGTGCACAAAAAAACGGTCACAAAAAGGTTATTTCCAGTTCCGCGCTACTGCTTTGAAACTGTCTAAAAAATAAAGCAGCTTTGTCTGTGCAAATCTATTTTCACCTATGTAGGTTCTTTAAAATTGCATTGTTATCGTGTACAGTATTACACAATGAGCTATTTTTCATGCAGTTTTTACGATAGTTTTGCAAAAACAAGCAATGAAAATAAATATAAATACTATATTTTTACGATGTATGTGGAATGCATGCATTTTGTCTTTGTTTGAGAGGAAAATGCGAAATGAACGGTTGTAATGTTGAATGTGAGGGAAAAGTTATTTACTACTCACCCTCATCATCTCCGTGTAGCCATGTTCTGCCGCCAAGTGAAGAGGTGAATAGCCGCAGTCATCAGTTGAATTTACGTCGCAGCCACGGACAAGTAAAAGACGTACGGCTTCAGTATATCGCTGCCATACTGCATAATGAATGGGTCGTAAACCCTTCATAAAGAAACGTACAAAGGATAAGAAAGGTTTTTAAAAATGTACACGGTTACAGAAATAATCTACCAGTTTATAGGATGATAATTATTTGTTAGTTTCTACGAAGTTGGTGTGGCGATGTTTTGCCTGGGTTTCTATGCACCAAACTTTGGCAACAGTAAGGATTCTAGAGGAGGACATAATTTTATTGTAGGTACATTGATATTGCATGAAAAATTCTTAGCGAACAAGTAAATTATTATTTTTAAGCTCTTCATGACGCTCAATTTTCTCTTTGTCCGATTCGAATTCTTTCTCGGTAAACAAAAAAGTTATCTTTGCATCGTCACCTGGCGTGTCTTGTTGCATGTTACTACATGAAAAATGCATCTTTTGGCTTGTTCAAGCTAAAAACGAGGCTGTGGAAGTTAACAAAGGATTTAAGTACAAGTTTATGGGTTGGGTTGACTGCAGCTGAGCATTATGAGAAAAAGAAATGCTACATACAGAATCCCACCAACGCTATTTCTAGCAGTCAAATAATTTTATAAATATTTTTCCTCGAAAATTACGCATTTGTAACGGATTTAACATGAAAACAAAGACCAGAAGAAGAGAAGAAGCAGGCTTTTGCATTTTATTTTATAATGCATGTGCTGTTCCAAGTTCCAACCGAGATGCTTACGGAAATATACACTTTTTAGATCCTAAAGACGCAGTTTGTTTCCAAGTTGGTACGTTCCATAGCCGTTTCGTCTCCATAGAACACGAGGAGAGGAAAAACAGAGATGCATGTAATATTTATTTCAATTCATGACTCTTTTCTCGAGTTCAGTACGAATCTTTAGTAAATTTGCTACAGTCGCGAATCTCGTGACGTTTGTTTCTACATGAATAACCTCCACGGGAAAAATGACCTACATCAAAGCAAAATATGATAATAATGGCTGCTCTGTTGTTTACACGTGTTTTCCCTGGCACCCGTATGTTTAAATACCTATATCCTTGTTTATTTAGCTATTTTTGGTTCAATGTTTATTATTTTCTTATGTTATGATAATCTCTACTTCGAATAACATCATGCAGAGGCTCTACCCTGGATTCATAGCAGACTATAGACTGCATTGCATTGATCGTGTTGTTGGATGTCGAGTGCAGCAACCTTTTCTTGTGGGTTGCATTAGTTTACTAGTTCAAGGCAATTATTTCCAACTGGTTGACACATAGGTCAACAAATATAACTCTCTTGTGCATTACTTATGTACACAATCAATGTGTAAAAAAGTACAATTCCATAATGTGAATCTTTCCTGACATCCCCTGGAATTACAGAATCACATTTTTAAATAAAATGTTGTTTTCATACACGGACGAAAACACGGTGCACTGCCATATTCCTTTTTAGCCAAATGAAATAACTATAAAATACCAATTATGCCCAGCTTTGCGCACCTATTGAAATGGAACGAAATTGAAAAGCGGAAATGCACCACGTTGGACGTGTTTTTTCGAACGTGATGATGCCACGGGATTTTCCTAACGAAGCTCGAATGCGCAGTTATACTTGTTACGTT
>VICI01002897.1:0-14965 GCA_019593645.1 Akabosia matsudoensis
CAGCTTCTACAGAAGCGACAACTGCTCCAGCTTCTACAGAAGCGACAACTGCTCCAGCGTCTACTGTGGCAACCACTGTTCCAGTCTCCACAGAGGAGGCAACGGTTCCTGCTTCCTCAGAAGGGACAACGGTTCCTGCTTCCTCAGAAGGGACAACGGTTCCTGTCACCACCGTGTCAACGTCTTCTGAGGTAACCACCGTGCCAGCAACCACTGAGATGACCACCGTGCCAACAACCACTGAGGTGACCACCGTGCCAGCAACCACTGAAGTCACCACCGTGCCAGCAACCACTGAGGTCACCACCGTTCCAACGTCTTCTGAGGGAGCCACCGTGCCAGCAACGACTGAGGTCACCACCGTTCCAACGTCTTCTAAGGGAGCCACCGTGCCAGCAACGACTGAGTTGACCACCGTACCAGCAACGACTGAGGTCACCACCGTTCCAACGTCTTCTGAGGGAGCCACCGCGCCAGCAACGACTGAGGTCACCACCGTTCCAACGTCTTCTGAGGGAACCATCGTGCCAGCAACGACCGAGGTCACTAACTTACCAGCAACGACTGAGGTGACCAACGTACCAGCATCAACTGGGTTGACTACAGTTCCAACGTCTACTGAGTTGACTACAGTACCAACGTCTTCCGAATTGACTACAGTTCCAACGTCTACTGAGGTGACTACAGTTCCAACATCTACAGAGGAGAGCGCATTTCCATCAACTACTGTTTCAACTATATCAGAAATCGTTTCTTCACCAACGGAAGCCGCCACTGTTTCTACACTCTCGGATACCACAATCAGTGTTTCTAGGCCATCAGAAACTCCGACTGTTGTTCTCCTAACTGAAGCCACGCCAGGTTCTGTGTCCACAGAATCTTCATCTGACGAAGAATCTGCCAGCGACCCGCTCACAACAGAATCTGTTTCGGAGTTTTCCACAATGGAAACATCAGAAGCTGAGTTGAATTCAACACCAAAAGAAACAACGATGGAAGAAATCTCTACGGTTAGTCGTTTACAAGAAACAGATGAAGCTACACCGGACTCAACGACAATGTCATCGCCACTACCAGTCGAAACTTCCCCACAAACCCCTGCAAGTGACAAATCCACGAATATCACAACATCCACATCGGTTACAATAACCTCTTCCATATCACCGCCATCCTCAACGCATAGACACATCATGAATACTCCAGCTCCACCTAAACCTCCCTCGACCAAGAAACCAAACAGTCCAAACCCGTCTAAAAGTCCATCTAAAGGTTAGTTTTGCAAAATTTTGTTTGTCAATATTAGAAAATCCCTCTCTTCAGTTCTCTGAATAGACTTAATCATTACATTTTTTCAGAATCACACAAGCATAAGCACACAAGCAAACCGCCTCTTACACCTCGTCCAATAACAATCATCCCTGAAGAGGACAATTTGAGCTCCACAGACAGCGTAACTACAAGCCCTGGATGTTTGTTAGAAGACCAGGAAAAATTCAAACGCAGCGTGAGGGCAACAGTCTACCTCAAACTGGACGGAACACACTCCATACTTTCATTCCTCAAAGACGAGGACTGTGTCAGTACCCTGAGCAAGCAAGGTCACAGTTCGGTTCGAAGTCGGGGTCTCATCTTTCCCCAGTTTCCACTCCAGCTTCAAGTCGAAGCTGGGATGTACATGCACCACGGCACAGTTTACCTGTTTGACTCCTCTCCCTCGCAGAAAGTGTGGGACTTCCGGTACAACAAATCAGGACTTGTTTATGACACAAAAGCCCATTCGGTGATAAGCATGGACGCGTTCTTGCAAGCTTGTGGGATTGACAAGCCCTCGCGGCGAAGAGGATTCAGGGTGAAAGCTGTTGCACAGTTGAAGCACGATCCAACATGCATTTTGTACGACGATAGAGGACATCTCCACTTGGGGAAGGGGGCAACTAAAGAAGCTGTAAGTTTGGTGAGTGCCTTGGAGTACTTGGCCCACGCCGAGTTTTTGACGAGATTTGAAAGCATTTTCGCCTGGTTGGACGATCATGTGACGAGGAATGTTTATGTACATGGAAGCAATGGAGAGCTGTATGAATTGTTTAAAGACAATGATCGTGAGGATAACTGGCCGTTGGGTAATTATAGAAGATTACCATACGAGGAATTACCTATTCCAACCATTCAGAGGAACAGGATGTAAAGTATTATTTACGAGTTTAATTTGTAAAGTATGAATTTTTAACCGACAATAATAATAAGCTTCGTTTGCAAACTTCCGGTATGAGTTTGAATACTTTGTCTTGTATCACGCGACTTGTTATAATTTAATCGGAAGCAACAGAATGTATTGTAATTTTTGATTTCATGGTTGATAAAAAGATTTATGTATTGCACAAAGCATTCTAACATCTAATATTGATTACACTAATTTAATAAAAACAGAAGACAAACAATAACTGATAGAACAGTCTATCCGCCGTACAGAAAACTATGAAACAAAGAATTTCTGAAAGAGATTCGTGAGCAGGGTAGGCTCCAATTACGGAGAAAGCATTTTTTACCATAGTCGTCCCCAAAGGAGAGGTTCTCTTTGAGTCGTCCCAAAACTAAAAAATAATAGTGAGCGAGACTTGAGAGACTGGACGTGACAGCAATCAAGATCATGGTAAACTAAAAATTTCATCCAAGCATTGTTGGGTTGGGAATGTGCCTCTAAAAAAAGCATTTTAGTACGTTGTCCTGGATAAATCTTGTAGAAACTAGGAAGGTTGTATTTTGTGAATAGACATAAACAATCTTGTGTCCCTATTTCCAATCTTTCCATAACGTGGCATTCGGTACGCACAGTCGAAATTATAGAAACAAGATGGAAGGTTCGTTGAGCCAGCGTCAAATCGCCGACGAGCCTAATTGTCAATTGAATTTTGCTTATTTCATGACTTCTCCTGGAATGTTTCGCATTTCTGCGACGGTAACAAACTCCTCCTCACTGTTGACTGTTATCACTATTTGGTCCAAAGCCATGTTTTAAAACCAGTTTACATCTTTCGTAGATACTGACCCTGATTTCAACTGCAATTATGCAATTCGGCGTTTTTAGTAGAGCCTACGTATTCCCTGGCTCAGTGAAGACCCATTCTGGAGAAAACGCATCAGATTTAATAATCAAACTCAAGCACAATCAAATAGAAACCAATCAGGCTAAAGATTTTCCAGATAGACGCCTGGTTTTAGTTTCACACGATGCTCTCCTCATGATGTCCTTCTTATCATCAGTTCTTCTTGGAGTCTTCTTCCTGACCAATGCATACCGAATTTGGTTGTGTAACTTGTTAGATTTTATTTACCACATTCTAACCGGTATCCTCCAGTTTGTTTGTGGAGCAGCCGTTCTTTTGTTCCTTTACCAAGTCTACTATTGGATGCCCTGTTCCAAAGGAAGTTTGGAAGAGAGGAATGCATGTCGCACGAGTAGAAGTGCGAGTTTCCAGATTACCCCGCTTATCGTCGCAGTGGTATTTAGTCACACTTTGAATGTTAGTTATGATCGTTTTTTAGTATTGGTTTGAAAGGATTGTAACGTTCTTACAGGCGTTTATGGTGATGACTGGGTTGGTTTACGCCATAACGGCAGCCGAGATAAAAGCCTTTGATTCCAGTCGAGTTCATAATAGCAATCATGCACACATCTTCTTTGAAGACGAAGTTCGACGCAAAGTGAAGCCTTCAAGTAAGAAAATTCCCGCCGGTATTGAGACCCCTTAAGGAATCACAAATTCGTTTTGATAATTGATGTATTAGTAACGATTGATAGTTTGAAATAAAGCAAATTGGTTGTTTCACAGTGTTAATGCATTGATAAAAAATCATTCATTTATTCCACACAATTGCCAGAGGGGCATATCAATTCATGAAAACCGCATTACTAACAATAATTAGCAACAGAGCTTGATTCTGAGATTTATTGACATTGGTTTACGAACCCTCGGAAGATGAACCAGTAGAAATGACACTTGGGGGCATTGCGGTCTGCGTTGAGGTGGGATCGTCAGAGAAAAATGGGTTGTAGGGAGCTTGACGCTTCGATTGAGACTGCTTCTCCTCTTCCTTCAGCGCCAAGTTTCGTTTCCTCATGGCTTCTCTGTGGGTAACAGGAATCATCATCCGACGGGAAACACGTTCGCAAATGCGGACACACTTTGAAATCAGGTGTAGCATTTCCTCGGTGTTTAGCAAGTTAGCACAGTACCGTTCAACGATAAAGCGAAGGCCCCAGAGTACACGAATGTTGCGTTGAATTGCCGACCATGGTTTGGAAGACGGCCATGTGAGACGATTCTTTTTCTTAGAAGGCGATATGGAGTTGATAATTTTGGATATCACATAACGTGGGTCTCGCGAGGTTGAGGCGGTTCGTTGGTGCTGGCTTGAGTGAGCTGCGGGTCCTGGTACAGGATTAAATGATCCGGCGGGGGTAACCGCAAGTGAGTAGTACAGTCCGTCTGTTCCGATTAATACGTTTCCGCTCCCAGCAAGCAACTGTTCCATGGTCAGTGGACCATTCTGGTTCTCAGATATACACAAGGGGCAATCTGGTGGGCATTCACGCATCGCTGCTCCCGGTTGGACTGGCACTCCTGAGACGCGATAGGCATTTTGGAAGCCTCCATTGTTTTCCGTTCCCCCCAGGCCATTCACTGCACCTTCTTGACCAGTCATGCCGGGAAGGTAGTTTGTCGTAGTTTCGGATACGAAATTTGAAACAGAATGATCGTCCCCTCGTCCCAAGGCTACTGCCCGTACTAAACTATCCGATATCTCAACATCTTGCATGTTGACGGTAGCAAGTAATTCAGCCATTTCTCCATCTGGAACAACGCTGTTTGGAGGAAACTCTGTTCTCGTTTCCCCTTGAGTTAAGACAGCTGGGGGGAGGACTGGAACTGTTTCCTCTTGCGCCACGCCGCTTGGAGGAAATCCCTCCATTTCTTCATTTTGAACAATGTCGCTTAGAGGTACCTCTGCTACTGTTTCTTCTTGAACCAGTACGAGTGGATGCAACTCTGGCATTTCATCATTTACAACATGGGGAGCTGAAGTGAGCTCCTCATCTTGCATAGCATCGGGTCGATGTACGCCTAGCATTGGGTCATCTTGAACAAGAGCAGCGGGAGAGCGCCCAGTCAGGGCCCCATCATGAAAACTGCTAGCCCGATGGACGTCCGTACGTGCTTCATTTTGAGCAAGTTGGGAAGGCCTTTCCTCCGCAGCATCCTCATCTTGCGCTACTTCATCTCGAACATTACACACTGGAGGGATTGTGGGAGCTCTATCATTCTCACTAGTTTCTTCTTGATCACTCACAACATGGCGATATCGCTTTTTCAGTGGCCTCCAATCACCGCGATCATCATTTGATGTTGAGGGATGCGTAACACCCTCAGTAGGCACCGACGAACCCTGAAAACAAATACAAAAGCATTCACTTGAAGTGTTTCAAAACTTAAAATGGAAAAATGCTATAAAGCTTCTAACCGGGACACTACGATTCCTACTCAACCCGGATGTATCGCGGAAACCTTTAGGAAAAGATGTCGGATCCTAGAGAAACAACCAAACTGGCGTTAAAAATTCAGCTCATCTTACGATCTTATCAGTACCTATCTTCACAACTAAAACGTTGTAATCACAGCTTACACAAATCCATGGATAGGCAGATACACATCTTGTGACATAGCTAACATCAAGACTGTCACAATCCTGGAGCAACCCGAAGTACAACGCATCTTGGTAGTTGACGTGGTGTTCTGTGGTTACAAGGGGATTCGGATCGCCTACGTTCCAACCGATTTCTTGCAAATAGTCTCGCCGCACGTTCAGAATAATCCGTTTTCTTTCATGCAAAAGTACAGGTGGGTTGTTGTCTCCCTCTTCCTCAGGAATATCTCCCTCGCTGTCACTTTCACCAGACTCCCTACTACTGACTTCAACTTCCTCACTAGCATTTTTCTCAGTCGTTCGGGCCGAGCGTCGCAACGGCTTGGTGACTCGACAAACACGCGACGGATTCGAACGTTTTACCGGAACTACCACAGGGGTAAACATGGTGACCTCGGAAGAATCAGTCTGTACATCGAACAAGAAAAAAAATTAAAATGTCTGAAGACCTATGCAATATGGAGTGTACAGGAAGGAGGTACCGTACCGAAGAACTCGTGTCCTCAGCCTCTCTTCCAGCTTTCTTGAACGGCTTCGGTAACGCAATAGGATCCTGGATAAGAAGAAAAAAATACGAAATACATGCGAAATCAATCAAATCGGAATCTTGCTTAAAATTCAAAATAACTTACGGAAATCCACGGATGATCTGTCAGCCATTTAATAATGTTGCCCATGCATACGTCCTTGTCTTCCGATCGCAACTTTGAACACAAGCTGTTGCGATAGTCCGAGTTATTCGGGAGCGGATTCTGTTTACCTTTCTTCCACCCGATTGCCTTCAGAAAATCCTTTCTGAGCTCAACAATCATCCTCTTCCGTTTCATTGTCAAAATGACTCTTTTACGACCCATTTTGATGAACAGCAAAGTACGGACAAAACTGATTCTCAAACACCGTTCGAAATCGGGTTTAAACAGGAGCAACTCTGATTTTCACTATGCTGACAGAGCACTTCCTTTGCTTTTGACTGAAGAGACCTTCAAATCGTCAATGACTGGAAATATCACGTTGTGTCGTAACTATACCAAGGGCGCATGAACCAAGTGGTGGAACTTCCGGTTGAAGCCAGTTTTTCCAAATTTCTGCATTTGAATTTAGTTCAAGCGTTTAAGTAAAAGCATGCAATGCGGGATGAATCAAGAAAAACATAATTTTCACTTTTGCATAATTCATTAACATAACTGTTCAGTTTCATGTCTCTGGCACATATTTTTGAAACTATATTCTTGAAACTATATTCTTGAAACTTCCGGTTTAGATATGTTATTAGGTATTCTGGCTAAACTCCCCACGAGTTTTCGTATTTTTTTGAATTAAAAGAAAAGGAAAAAAGGGTCATTTTTTAAATTGAAATACATATGACTGACCGTTGGTGTCTGGTCAATAGAATTGAAAGGTCTAGACAATTATGCTACGACTATGTGATAGAATTGCGTTCAACAAGACGCGGATGGGGCTTTATCGTTTAAGTTAGCAGCGTCACAGGCGTGACATTTTAATCAAAATTTCAAAAAAAGAAATAAGCAGGGAAATACAATTTCAGATTTAGTACATTAATTATAAAAGTGTATTCAACAAATTGTTCTCACCTTCTTATTATTTACTTTTGCATGGTTGATGGTATTAAAAACTGCCTTATTTCCGATAATTTGCAAATAGACTGTTGAAAAACTATATTTGATTGATTGATAATCAGCGTGAATTATAATTTCGAAGCTCATAAACAGTTTTCACTGATGGATTTGAATGTCCTGTGGGAGGGAGTTGAATGACCTTCAGAGGTCATTTGCAAGGTTTGAGAACATGACCTCCGACGAAAAATGAACACTAAAACCCAGGCAGGTTGCATTTTCTTACCTTTGCTGCAGGTTGCACTTCATGTTCTGACGTTAGATTAGTTATCGGAATTTTACTGTCTTATCTTCTCTCTTCGTTTACCTGTCTTTCATCCTGGTTCTCGTGATCCGTAACTTTCCTACGCTTTCTTCCGGCCTTTCAAACAAGACACTAATCTTTGCTTGTCTTCCAGGAGGAAGGATCCTGGTCAGAAGTGTTAAAAACTTTAAAAAGTAAGCTATGGGTTAAAATTGTAAGTTGATTAATTATTTTGACCGTCTACCACCGTCTTATTTTCTACATTAGTCCTTCGATTGACTTGCATTTTAAATCGGCTGATTATTTTTTGTTTTTCTGATAGACTTCGGGCAGGTATGGCTATGTCTAGTTCTGAGAACACTTCCATTCAGGGCCTAATGGCAATGGAGGTTTCTCCTCAAAGTAATCAGCTGTCTGAAGGCTATGTCAAATGCCCCGATTGTGGAGCCAAGTTTGTTGACAGCGATCCTGCACGTAAGACAGGTCTTCGCAATTTGAGAAGGCATTTGAAAAGTGGCGCTTGTCAAAGGCGTTTGACGACTCCAGCAATACCAGAAGTCCTGACGTGTGACCATTGCGGTCGTATATACCAAGGGAAGCACCGGTCGTCCAATTTCAAGAAGCATTTGATGCAAGGTAATTGCCAGTGGAATCAATCTAAGTCAGGTCAAGAGCTCCAAAATAAAAGTCAAAGTCAGGAAACCGCTCCCACTCATGACACTCCCCGCACAGCCTGTGATAAATCTGGCCTAACGTTTCAAGGACAACCACTACGTCTGCAGGGTCACCTCGCCGAAAAAGTCTGCGAAAAAGCGAAAATAGCCGGGAAATCAGTTCCAGAACCTGTCTCGGTTCGAGACCAGTCCAAGAAAGACTTTTTGCGTATCAAAATCGTCAGATGTGCTTACTGCAAGACCATAGAAAATGGAAAGGAGTCTTATAACCACCATATTGAAACTGGCCTTTGCAAACAGCGTCAGCTCCAGATGAAACTGTCACACCAACATCCCCCGGACCTCCCCTCTCAAGGGCCCAGCGGACTTGAGAAACCGCTCAGTCCCATTAAGACACCAAGGAAATCTCAGAATGCCCCACCCAACCCACAAGTTACCTGTAAAACGTGTGGCAGGTCCTTTGCAGGACGTAGGGTACAAGCGGAGGGAAGTTTGCGACGACATCTTGCACGAAACGCCTGTCAAAAGGTGCTTCAATCTGGGAAGTCATCTGGGTCACGAACGCCACCAGCTCCTCCTGCAAACCCTCCTATTGAACAGAATCATAAGATCCGTGTCCAGGAATGCGAGCTTTGCGACGCAAGGTGCGTAAAAAACAACACTTTGCTGAAACACTATCGCCAGGCTCACGCCGTGGCAAAATTTTACAACTGTCCCGACTGCAAGAAATCTTGCCCGACCGAAGCTAGTCTCAGGTATCATCGATTAGTTAGTCATGGGAGGGCAGTGGAGCCCTTGCAGCCGATCATTTTGGAAGAGGAAGATACTAGCAGTAGCAGCAGCGACAGCGAGTCTTATTCAGAGTCGTCCAGTGATAAAGGGGAAGACGACCCACAGCGGGACGAGTTGAGGGGAGAAGAGGAAGATGCTGTTTGGGAAAATTCAGGCCCATGCTCTCCCATTCGGATTCCATCGCCAGGACTCGTACCCAAAGTGGTGGTCTCTCCTGGGGAAAATCTCCAGAATGTGGTGGAAAATCAAGATACTAATGCACAAACCATTCACCAAGAAAATACACAAGAGGCGAGCAATTTTTTCTTGTATATGAATCGATACAAGTAAATCTCAGTTTGTCCTCATGATCTTAGTCAGTATAAATTAATTTTTCATCATTTGCGTAGATTTCCTGTTATTTTCTGTGTACGTTGTAGAATCAATACGATGTCGTGTTTAATGTCAGACTTTTTTTTTAATTCCTTTCCTAACCGTTTGAATAAACACTCATAAACACTCGTTGCAATTTCTATTTGCATCATTTCGATAAAATTCCTTTTCATAATCATTTCCTTACAATGTACAATCAATTAACAATAATGCAAAATGATGCTCAACTTTGAACCAGAACTTGTTTCCTAATACATGGATTTGACAGTTTTTCTCTTTGATAACGTCTTGGCTTCTTTATCCTTATTCCTCTTCTGTCTTTCATGCTCATCTTTACTGTTATTTCCTTCTTGGAACAATTCCCTCAAGATTTCAGCACCCTAAAAGGAACAAGCTTCATCCCCACCAACTACTCATAACTGCCGTTCACTTCCACCCTCTCCATAAGTGCATTTTTCGAAACCCAAATGAGGAATATTCCTACAAGAGTAAACCCATCCCCCCACCCATACACAAATGGTATTTATTTTAAAACCGTGTTTGCCTTTTGTTATGTTTTACCTGAGCACTACGTGGTCTGGCGCTCCTTCATAAGATTCGGCGTCGGCGGACGCCTAGCTTAGTGGAAATAAGCAAGGAAATTCGAGTCTTCAAAGGAAAGCAAAGAATTTTTAAATTTTATCATGATTTTTTTTTCTCTCTGAAAACATTTTCGGATCCGTTTTTTTAATTTTTTTAAATTTTGTCTCTGCTTGATATTTTTTTTCTCTTTTGCTTTTCATTCTCATTCGATAGCGCCTCATCTCAAGATTGAAGATGCAGAGAAAAGCGATTTTCTCATGATTTTCTTGCATCCATGCCTTTGATCTTGATCTTGATTCTCTGTTTTGCTTTTCATTCTCGCTCAAAGCTGAAAGCGTCTCAAAACGGCATTTGAGGAAGAACACTCAATCAAAAGCGCGTAAGCATTTTCTCCCACAGTTTGATTCTGTTTGACAGTCGCTTCCAGTTGTAGATCTGTTTCAATTTCTGGAACTTCATTAAACTCAATTAACTTTAATTGTTTATTTGGTTGAAGGGTTACTTCTGGAGAGTTAAATCTTGGGCATGGATGGGAAGGACGAAATGTTCAGGGCTTTGGAGGAAGTAGATCGCCAAAACCGGCAAAGACAGTACTTGGCTAACCAGTTGGAGGATCAAATTGAAGGTAAGTAAAACTGTTACAAATTGAAGGTAGGTCTTATATTGCTTTGAAAATTGATCGTGACTTTTCTTGTCGTTTCGTACAATTTCAGATCTGGAGAAAAAGTTAAAAGAGGCTAAAGAGAGAAATGCGGCGCTGGCTGTGGAGGCAGATTTGGCGGAAATGAAGGTCCAAGCCAGTGAAGCCACCTTGGACTCCAAGAAGAGGCAAAAGGAAATGTAAGTTATGCTATTTCCAAGTTACTTCTTTATTTTAACTAGGAGGATTTAATTGCGCTTGGGTTTGGAAGTTGATTGTTGTTTACGTAACTCTTTCAGGCAAGTTATTCGGTACGAGGAGTTGGTCAAGGAACTCGGGGAATGTCAAGATCGTCTGGATTTTCTTGCTGCGGAATATACCAAGAAAGAAAATTGGTTTAAGGCAAAGCTTGAAGAAGCGCATAAAGTAAATGCGTCATGGTTGGTAAGTATCATTGCGAACTTGAATGATTAAAAAGTACCTACCAGTAATAAAAACCGTGAAAAATCATAATCTGATTTATTAATTTTGCCCATGTAGAACGAGTATATGAAAGATCCAGGATTTAAAGCAAGAATGGAAGAGAAAGCTGCCCTGGATGAAGCTAAGGCCCTTCTCGAGAAGAAAAGCGCAGATTTGGAGCAGCTTTCTGCCAAGATGCCAGAGGTTTGGAAAGATTTTAAAGAAAAATGTGTTCAGTTTGCGGAAGCCATGAAAGCCTATGAAAAAGAGGAGAAAATCGCCAAAGGACTCCAAGATGAGATGGAGAAACTGGCTAGTGAGCAAACTCCGTTGAAAAACTTCAGCCGAAACCGAATGCCAATGACTTCTGGTCAATCAACTCCTCGACGATCAACTTTTGAATCCACCTGGATGACTGCCTTTCAGAAGAGGGCCTTGCCAATCGGTTCGAAAACTCGTGATGATTTACGGAGTTCACCAGCTTTGAAGATGCTGGAAACTATGGCTTATTCATCCCGCTGTGTACCGCATCGTCAATCTAATCACGAACCAGTTCGCCTTAACTTTCCAGATTCGGCCACTTTCACTTCTCGTGCCACTGTTCAAGGCAATGAGATGGATACACGAAGCTTCTCTCAGGATCAGGGAGCTCAAGAGGTAAAAAAACATGCTCATGAACATTAGGCTTATTCGCTTAATATTCGCGCATTAATTTGTTATCTCTTTTGGCAATCGAAGACCCCGGCTACTGGCTCTTCCTGTTCTCAACACCTCAGCCCTACTTCCAAGTCTTCCAGAGGATCAAATGAACCCATCACCTCTGTTCCTTGCTCTTCCCGTTCTCAGCTTCTGAGCCCTACTTCCAAGTCTTCCAGAGGATCAAATGAACCCATCACCTCTGCTTCTTGCTCTTCCCGTTCTCAGCTTCTCAGCCCTACTTCCAAGCCTTCCAGAGGATCAAATGAACCGATCACCTTGACTCAGCAGTCAGATCAAATGCAACAGGTCCCGTTTGTGTATTCTCCTGTTAAGGAGCGTGATGTCACTCAACCGCCAATGCCGCCTGCAGTATCTCAAATGTCAACTGCAGAAACAGAGACAACCTTGAACCAGACTATTACGATTGAATCTCAATCTCAGAATTTGGCGCGCATTAATGACGTAGACACGTTCCGAGCTCCACTTCCGCCTCCTCCGCGTCAATCATTTCTGAGTACACCTGCTGGAGCTCTGTCTCAAAGTCAGACTGATATTGGATTTGGAAACGTTCCCGGTGAACAAGGTAATGTTCAGACGTCATGATCGTAAAGAAATTTTTATAGTCACGCTACTCAACATGTATATATTTTTTTCTCTGCAGGATCTACAAACGGATCGAAGGTTGGATTTCAATACGCTCCACCGTCACCTTCGCAGGCTTGTGAAGGTCTTAACTTCAACATCTTCGGCCCAGCTTCTGGCTCTTCTTCTGCTAGCAACGAAAGTGGTGGCTTCTATTTTGGAGGTGGGGGATTTGACGACTCAATGGCTACTGAAGATAATGAGGAAGAAACCGGAACCGCATTCTATTTTCGGATTTGATTTAAGTTCGCTCACAATTGAGATTTTTGATGTTGTAGTTGTTAAGTTTTGTCAGGAAACTATTTCAATCCAATTTTATTCTTCAACCTAAAATTGGGGTATAGTTTTTGGATATATTTGATGCTAAGCGTTTGTGGAGTCGTTTTGATATAAGAGTCATTTCTTAAGTAGTTTGAAGGTGGTGGATTTGAGTCATTGGCGACTGAAGATCAATGAGGGAGACCAAAATCTACATAATTCCAGTTCCTGTTTAGATTTTCCCTTCACTTACAATAGTTGATAAAAAAAATTATATGCTGAGCCTCTTTTCGTAGTCATTTTGTTGTCAGATAAGAAAATAAAGTTTTTCGATCAGTTTTCATAATTATTGATCAATTGTAATTGTACTGTGTGCCTTAACAATACATTTTCATTATTATAATTTAAGTATTAATTGTACTATCATCCTCGTCCGCATCCCCTGTCCCATCATCCTCATCTCCGGAGTCGTACAAATATCCCTCCTCTTCCCCACCTTCCCCTCCTGCATAACTAACCCTTCCCACACTCCTCTCTAAAAGTACCTTGACTTTCGGCTCGTGACACAAGTCCACCGCCCTCTGCCCATCTTTATTCCGCATCGTTGGGTCCGCCCCGTTTTCCAGTAAAAAACTCACAATTGGCACGTGATCTTTCATGGCTCCAGTCATCAGTGGAGTGTCGCCCAGTTTGTTTTGTGCATTAACAAACTGCTTTGGATGCTTGTAATGCTTCATCGCAGCCCTTACAATTTCCTGAACACACTCCAAGTGACCCCCTCTCGCGCTCCAGTGCAAAGGACTATTTCCGGAAGCATCTAGACCTGTCGCGCTTACCCCATTCCGAAGACATTCCTTCAAAAATTCAACGTTCCCTCTGCGAGCCGCATCATGCACGGGATTCTCGATAGTGTCCATTCTCATTTCCACGTAATTGGCCGGAATCAGGCCCACTTTAAGCCCACATCTCGCCTTCCACCAGTCCTGATCTGACTGATCGACCAAGTACAACACGTCACCTTCGTTGAAACTCAACTCATCTTCTTGTTGGGCAGTGTAACCGTAAAGCGCTCGGAGAACAGTCACTTTTCCTGTACAACAAAAGGTAGACGATTAAAATGTCAGCACTTCATGAGGAACACACGCCAAACACTTTGTTTATTTTTTTCCACCGTCGCCTTTAACATGAAAAGGATACAGCAAACCCCACCTCACATGCTACACATCCCCAAACATTCCTTACCCGGTTTTGGTGCTATCTTTGGTGGAACTGGCTTAGCCATTGTGTCGTTAGTTTAAAGTCTTTAATCACAGCAGTTATGTTATCATCAATTGAGAAAACGTTGGTGGCGTCTCGACGAGCTGTCAGCCTTGTGGTCACCCACATGCCACAATCAGCATCATCACTGATGACGCCCTGCCATTGTGCCAGTTACTCCAACAAAGCGTCAACTTGGAAGGTTTATCAGTCCCCAAAGGCAATGAGAAAAGCTCGTCTTGCCAGGATTGCAGCAGGTTAGCTTTATGATTTAAATAATTACAGTTAAATTATAAATTGTCACTTAATCTTCGTTATTGTGAAACATGATAAGTTTAACCGCAAGACGAGAAGTAGTGTTTTCTTTTTTCTGGTAGTGCAAATTAGTAAAGCTTTTTAATGAGCCTATCTTGGTCATGCTAAACAAAAAAAAGTACATCCAATTGTCTTAATCATCACCATACTTGGTATGTGTCTGGATGGTGGAGTTTTTTGTGGGTGGCAGGTGTACCATTAATAAGATAAAAAGCAAAGCCCATGTTTTTCTTGTCATTGTTTTCTGAAGCTATTCTTACTAGTAGATGGGGAGATGTTGCATGTACGCATGGTGCTTGCTAGATGTTATAAAAGCGATTAAGGGCTTCATTTTCGCTGTTTTATTAAACAGATATTGAGAGGAAGTTACCCCCGAAGCTGTCTGATGTAGAGCGGAAGAAACGACAGGCCTTGGTATCCTCTCAAAGCGAGGTTAGACAAGAATTCAAGCGAGAAATCAGCGAATTTGGGGATCCAGACGAAGAGCCAAGTCCGCACTTGTTTGATAAGACGTTAACCGACTATGTAAAGGATGTGGCAGTTATGAAGGATAAAATGAAAACGAGGAAAATGACTAAAAAACATTATGCAGATTTCAACCCAACTCATAAAGAAATGAGCTTGTTAACTTGGGCGGAAAAAGAAACGATTCGGTATTTACATGACTCGGAACCGGAAACGTGGACACCGG
>VICI01002898.1:0-14963 GCA_019593645.1 Akabosia matsudoensis
TTTATACAGATGAAGCAATTTTAATGCAAAAAAATAGTCTAATTAGTATAGCCAATTAAATAACAAGATGTATTTTTATATGGGCTTATGATATTGTCGTGGAGTGGATGAATATGATTAGATTTTGCATGTTAACTAATGATGTTGCAGAATGAAGTGTGGGTGGATGGTTTTTAAGTGCTTTACAGAATGTACCTATCTACATTTTAGGGGGTTTTTAATAGTATTATGTGATAATATTGTCAGCCCACCTAGCAACGAAAAAAAAACAACTGTATGTAATAGTGTGAAAATGAAAGGAAAAAGGAAGGGATGGGCTAAAGAAAGAGAAAAAGGATGCTATAAACTTGTTGAAATTGTCAACACAAGTGATTGACTGTCACTTTAAATAATTATTGGGATTTTTAAGTGGTCTTTCCATTGAAAAGATTTCCTTATTGTGAGCAGAACTAAACAAAAGTATGCCTGAATACGACATTGCTGGCATTTTCTGTAAAGAGGGAACAGCTTAATAATACAAATCCTCAACACTTGCATT
This sequence comes from Akabosia matsudoensis, assembly GCA_019593645.1. NCBI lineage: Eukaryota > Metazoa > Arthropoda > Collembola > Entomobryomorpha > Paronellidae > Akabosia > Akabosia matsudoensis. Next base: position 539 of record VICI01002898.1, read on the forward strand.
ATTTAGAAATAGCTTTAGAATTCAGGTGTTCCATGGCAAAAATAAAACAACAAGTTTACCATCAAACGGGATAATCACGGTAGATTTCAAGACAAAACAGTGTCTAAATCGCGTTTTCATTCGCAGTAAATTGATAATGCTGCGAAAAATTATATTTTTGTAGTGTTAAGTAGGAAAAAGGAAGTTATAAAAATGATTCCAACTTGGACTAATTGTTGAGTAGCAACAGCTCGTTTGTAAGATTTATGTCTTTCCGTTCGTCCACATGCACAAAATCTCAGCTAAAAAAAAATATGATATTGAGTTATAAAAACTATCTATGATGACGAATACTGGAGGCTTTCGCTAGTTGAGGATGTCGTTTTGTGTAGCGGACTGGTTTTACTTGTTGTTCTCCCTCACGTTTGATCAACTTTAATGGATTTCTTCCTCTTGGTCTGATGGGCTATTCAATAATGACCTAAACTACCTGGAAACAGGCTGCCTGCTAGTTCTATTTATAATTTCTATGATGGGAAGCCGTTTATTTTCAAAATTCCCACTACATTTTTCCAAAAGGTGTATGAATTTTATTTTATTTCTCCAGGCGGACAGGTTGAAGACTCAAGACAATGGTGAAATTGAGAGTCCAGAGAGCTATGACTTTTCCATTAGATAAACTTGAATTGTTTTCTATTTTAACTGGTCATTTCCCATCCGGTCTTTGTTTGTCGAACGGGAAATGTGCTTGGCTATTGTTTTCCATTTTTCTTTTGGGAACGCAATAGAAAAACAAACACAATGCGTATTGTGCGACCAGAAAAAGTGTGATGAACTTTTTCCAGGCAAATATTACGAAAAAATGAAATAACCAAACGGGTGGTTGGCTTTTTGTACAGGGACTATTTATTTTAGAGCAGTTTTTGAGTCTTGAGACATTTCTCACGCTGCTTTTTATTTGTCATCAATTTTTGGCCAAGAGAAAATCCATACAAGCTTCCAAATCCGACTTATAACCGAATAAAATCCCGTTTTACTACAACATATCAACGTACCGTATGCTTAAATACCATGTTTAAATGCTCAACTTTTTTTGGGTGAAAACTGAAAACCAATAAAACATTATCCATTCACCATTTCTAGGCACGGAAAACTGTGTAATTTCCAGAAATATAACCCTTTTCTTTTCATTTGTAAGCTTCAATCTGGAACATGTTTTTTTACAAATAGAAGGGTTTATAGTTCGCTTTTGCTTTTTAAACAGTAAAAAAAAAAAGTCGTGGGAAAAAGGGTTTCTTGTATAACTTTATTTATTGGAATACATGTGTTACCCATTTGTATCTTTTAAACAATGCTCAATCTTCATTTGGGTGCTGAAAAAAGGTCTCGCTTTTACGTATTTTCTCCCTTAAAAATCACCAAGATAAATAAATAGCCAAATCAATTCACACCACACAGTCGCAATCATATTTTCCTTTGAAAGACCCAAAAAAGGGACTCGTTCACTTTTTTAAAAACAAAATTAGCATCTTTTTTTTACCTTAAAATGTGAAAAAATAAATACATTGGATCCTTTCCCTTTTTAGGGATAGATTTGGGGAATTACATGTTCTACCATGCGAAGGATTAAAAGTGACTCGTGTTATGAAAAAAAATCTCTGTTTTTATGTTTGATGAAAATGATAGACTAACCTGGTAAGCCTTGTCGGGACAGCGGATACGGATGACGATTCGACGGAAGGGAATAGTACGGGGATGAGAGATAAGGTGAGAGCCCGCCATGTCCAGGACTTGGACTATCCGGTGTATGTGGAGCTGGCACTGTTCATAAAAAGAAAACAATTATATTTTAATATATTCGTTTTGACCATATAAAATATTTACAGGGTGATTAAAAAAATGTTCTTTTGATAGGAAAAACTGAACGAAATACTACAAGTGATGTTTCTGAGCAACTCTGGACACATAAGCATTCAAACAAACATACTGGATATCCACGACGACCGGCCGCTATAGCCACGCAAAATGTGCAATGTTGGGTGAGAGCTACATGCATGCGTGGATGTGCTAGTGTGATGCTAGCTAATAGCTTTAGGACATTTTCACGTGGATGGCCTATAGGTACATAATACATACTATTTGATTTGCATACAATATCATCTCTCAGTCAATTCCGTTCCCTTGCCAGTGGCATTGTTTCTTATCCATGTTTTTTAAAAGCAGTTAAGCGTAAGTAAATTTTTTCCAGTATATAAGATGGACAGCCTTATAATTTATTGCCATTTGTTTTTGGTTAACCACTTCCGACTATCACCGTCAACGAAAACAAACACACAAACCGATAAGTAGTTCATTAATGCTAAGCTCATGATGCCCAAAAATAATACGTTTCTTAACCACAAAATAGTACATTTCGTAGCTGTTCAAACAAAAAATCACATTTTTTGAGCAGTTGTCTAATGAACAAAAATACTTGTTTTTTTAAATAATCTCAGCAACCAACTTTTCCATGGAAGAAAAATAGAAGCCTCTTGAACCTTTCAAAACGGGAAATAGCTGGAAAAAATTGCGTAATATGTTGGCACTTAGAAAACTTATCTACCTGCCTAATGACTGTTAAGAGAGCGTCGAATCCGACACAAGGTTTTGTTTTCTTAAAAACAAAAAAACTCCATGCCGCAACAGCAAGAGGCTAAGCAACGCGGAGAGGATGCATGGCCGACTGCGGAAATTGCTGGACTTAATCTAAATTACACATCTGGTGGTAGTTTTCTTTCATACTTTGGACACTCGTGTCTAGTTAAATGTGAAAGATATGAAAAATTATGTGCATATTAGTGCAAAAGCTGTTATTAAAATTGATCCATGTCTACCGGGACAGCAGACGGTCACACTCAAAAGCCTTCCCACCTCTGCACCCATTCTTCTTCTCCACTTTCTTACATACACCATGGGCATCTATCATAAACAATATTTTTTCTGTTTTTTTTTCGTTTATCCGTTTTAACTGCAATTTTCATTTCCTTTTCCTGTTCAACTTCTCCTCATCCAGGTCTTACTTAAAAATCAAGAAAGCCCTAATTTGTTAAAGCAACTCCGGTATAGATTCTTATCGGGAAAAATATATTCTTTCTTGGAACAGAGAGAACAAAAGTTGTCAGTGGCCAGGATTTTGTGGTTTGTCCTTTTGTTTGTTTTAACTTACGAGATAATTACGGGTAAAATTGCAACGTATATTTTTCTCTAGGCTGTACATTCGTAGCAAGTTGGCTAGATTTAGGAAGCTCATTTTTAAAGTAAAACCGAAGCTGCGAAAAAAATACGGTAAAAAAAGAACAGATTTAATTTTAATGAGAGGGATTTCCGCTGTAGTGGGGAGCGGAAAAAATCAGGAGAAGTCAGTGGCTAGGGTAATTTGACAAAAGACACGGCAATGGACTTGTGGGGCAGGACATGATGACAGAAACACATTCTTTTTCTCTCATGTGATAATTAGTAGGATAAACACAGCTAAAGAAAACAAAGACTTTTTTCGATTGCTTACACAGTTTTGAGTTAATCATTCCCGTCATTTATCATAAATTGTCAAAAAAAAAACCCTTCATGAGAAAAATGAAAACCTGGAGAAACCTGGTTTTGTAGAGTTTTCTTTGAAACTCTGTTCCATTTTGGGATTCTTGGGAAAATCATGCTGGTCAAGAGTGACAGATGAAACCACACGGTTTTTATTTTTGACAAAAAAAAATAATGAAACAGATGAATGACATAACGACAAGCAATTATTAAACCCTTAAGAAAAATTGTCATAAAAATAGAACAGTCAAGATAATGTATTTTTTTTACTTCCTATCATTTTTCAGTTTTTTTCCTTAGGAAGAAGATGCATACAAAGTTGTTCAGAAACGTTGCATGTGTATTTCGTTTTGCGTTTGGTTTAAAGATGGGGACATGTTTCGAGACAATCCCTGTATAAATTAAGATGTCGCTTTGGTTCTTTTTTGAACTTGTGTCATCCTTGAGCAGAACAGATTTTAAAAAGCCCCCAATATTATTTAGGTTTGTTACGTGAGTTTCAATTTTCAAACCAAGTATGGTCATATGTACAGTTGGTGAGACAAAAAAAAACTCAACAATAATTAATGAAGTATAGATTTGTCATTCTTACCAGGGGTAGGTTGGAGACGAGCTTTAGTTTCGTCATTGGATGTGTGACCGCTACTGCTGCTGTCAACATCGGAGACACCACTATCCGCTGGACTTGGGGGAAGCGATCCTATACATAGAGACCAAGAAAATCATTATTTTTCGATTATTAAAACAATTAGTCGTCAAAACTATAAGCCCTCTAATTATGGATAGATGTCATCACATTTTAAAAACTATCATTTCATAGAAAAACTTTGAAGTTTGCTGCTCTCATTTGCTCTTGGGAAGGAAACCATAAAAGTTTGTTTTTATGTCTGTTGTCAAAAAAACCTGGGCACACCTGACTCCATTGATTCATATTAAAATAAAAACTGGTTCATAGCTACAAAGGAAGTTTTAAAAAACATTTTATTTGAAGTAGCCTCCGGCGATATGTACCGCTCAACGTGGGAAAAAATATTGCTGGTAGCTTATATGTCCCTTGAACCACTTTAGTTTTCGTTAATGTATTAAAAAGTAACTTTCATAGATGAATTGAAATATGATATCGATAGTGTTTCTTAAGATGATGTATACAAACTGTTTTATCAATTATATATCATGTATAGCAGATGATGATATGACTGGAGTTACTGACCAGTTGACGTTGATGTGTATGGAGGAAGCCTATGAGGGCCTAGGATCCCGTTGGGACCACCTTGCAAAGAACCGAGAAGTGGGGAGGCACCAGGATGATGGTTAAGAGATCCCTTGGAGTAACGTCTGCTGTGGTGATGTTCTTGGAGATCTCCGTCCATCCAATTCTAACAACCCATTTGGTCCAATCAACCGGACGCTGCTGTTATCAACTGTTTACAAAAAAAACAAAAATATATTAAATTTCAAGTTTGAAAAATAATTATTGTAATGAAATACTTTTGATTAAAAAGGGGGATATCGATGACGATATTGGCGAGCAGAATACATACATAAATACAAATACATATTATACGTGATCTTGTACAGGAAGCCTTTCGCTAAATCCCTGATAAAAATATGTCATTTCTTATTTGCATCTCTTTTTGTTTAGTGAATCTTTTATTCATGATGATTCAGTTTATTTAGCATTGATTTCTGTTTGAAATCAATACAAAAATCTTAATAGAAATATACAAAGAGGATTAACCTTTTTCTCAATAAAATCTAGATAGGAATCGGAAGCAATATATTTCACAACTGATTTTTTTGTTATTTTCAGGAGTAATACCCTATGACATATCAAGTTCATAGAGTTTTCTTCTTTCCTTCTGGACAGATTGCAAAACACGAATGACATCGATTACTAATAAATACGAACGGTTTTATGAGATGAAATGCTTTGAACCTTTTTTCTGTTTAGCATTTATGCTGACATTTAAAAGCTTTCAGCTTTTCAGTTGGACCGCACTTGGCGGAAGAAGAAGATACAATTTCCGTGACAAATTTTTTATTGATCGGGAATAAAACGTTGGTAAACTGTTTATAAAATAAACATGGTCACCGTTGGTCACACCGTTTTTTATGGACAAGCTAGGAAGGAGATGCTGAACAGGAAAACAGAAAAATAGAGCCAAGGACTACAGCAAGAAAAGGAGACATCCCTTCAAAGATGCAAAAAAATATTATGCTGAACAAGATTACCCTGGTAACATAAAGGAAGATCATCGTGTTATCGTAATGCACGTCATTATTAAACAACAATCTAAAATCATGAGTAAATATAACACTGATGGTATTTTGAAAGATGTTTTCGAAAAACATAAATCGGCAAGGTACATAGAACCATGCATCGCTTGCAATTCTTCTCTGTTCAGCATTACGCCACAGAAAAAAGTGAGTTTAACGTGTATTTTTGTAATTTATCAGGAGGAGTATTAAAATGGCTGTGTACTTTACCTTGTCCTGATTAGCGTTCTACTTCCCAAACATACACGATAGGAAGGATGATAGATAGCAATCACATAATTTGTTAGTATGGATATGGATTATACAGAGCGCAGCGTACTAGCATGTTTGATACGTTTAATATTATCCACTATATAATTTTGGTGTGTACAGTTTTGACACTGTGTGCGTATAACTGACAAAATCTCAAGAATGGTTGGGTTATGCAGTGAGCTGGTGTCAGATTCTTTAATTTCTTTTTTCGTTTGACTAGACTAGACTAACCCGTATTCATAATATTTTTTTTGGCAATGAACCTATTGTTATTCCGTACAGTTCATAGTTTAAATACTGTACGACGCCGTAGTGACAAGTTTTCTACGTGGGATTTTCTACAAAACAAGACAAAAATAATTGTAGGAAGTGCATCCAATGCCACGAGAGATAAAATGTTACCACGGGAATCTTTGTAAGATTTCCTGTGAGAATATTATTTTCGGTGTGTGTCCTGATGCAACACATAAAAACCCATGCATGATATGTTTATATCTAATATATACTTATACGAAGGCGTATGTTTTATTCTACTACCATACAGGTGGAACAAAAAGACGACATTTTGGGCCTATTACAATCCTGCCTGTAAGGGAATGAAATTGATACATCAAGACACACATATAAATTTGTTCTTTTTCGAAACAAGTTTGACCATTGTTAATTTGTTAAAAGGCTACACATTTCTTATTATTGTCCTGGAGTATGAGCAAGTTATAACCTGGGGGGATAATTTCCACATAGTAAAAACTCCACAAGGCATCATGTATAATCTTGGCGGCACATTGATTCACTCTACTGCACAACTTAACTACCTCGATTCACTTGATTCAAAAAATAATGTGTAGAAAAAGTATTTAAAAAAAGAACAAAGTAACACCAGCCTGGAGTCTTACATTTCATACAAAACTTGACTCATCGTATCCATTACAAAATAATATTATATAAAAAAACTGTTCTCATAGTTGGATAACACATTATTTAGACCAAGTCAAAAGTTCCATCTTAGATTGCATGTATAATAGTGATTCATATATAAAACATATTTAGAAGATAAAACGCTTATTTTTCAAGTAGGAAAGCCGCAGGGATAGATATTTTTGAAACATGCACTCTACTAAAATGAGAACAAAGCCATGATTGCTACTTCCTCTCTCGTTTGGTTTTTTTTTTTGTTTCTCATGCATGCTATCCGGTACTCATCACGGTTTTCAGAGAGGATCCCAGCCGACAAGCGTTGCTTCTTTGAAATAACTTTCTTACAAACGGTCAAGAAGGAACTTAAAAATCAGATAAAAAATGTAAAGGAAGTTCTGGGAAACCACTTTTTCGACATTAAGTGGACATTTGTATTTGAATATGACTTGTTTATTCAGACAAGTGTATTGATGTAGGACAGTGATTGTACAAAAATGAATTGATAAATGGTATGCGAAATTGTAGACACACAACAAATATACCTCCAATATGCATAATACCGTGTTTATTCCCGGCAGGTCTTCAACTTTTACGTTGATACCCGCTTGGAAGAGCGAACATTTTCGTGAGCATATCCAAGAAACGAGACTAGGCAAATAGGTCATGCATAAACATTTATATGTGTAGCCAGATTTGCAGATTTATCGGATTTTTTATACTCTCGGTGGAGATAATATGGCATAGAATTTTCTACAAATTCCAGAGAAAATTTTGAACCCAAAAGGAGCAGAAACAATGTTCAAAATTATGTGTACTGTTATTTTCATGAAGAGGTGTGGAGAGATGAAATAAAGGGAGCTTTGTCCAGAAAAAGAACCCTTTTTAATTTCCAGATCCAACCTGCACACAAAAGCCACAGAACGGTACATTGTCCTTTCTGGAAAAGCTCCTTTTTTCAACCTTTTCATCGCCCAGCGTTTTTTACAGTTCAAAACATTTTTTTATCGAAAAACCCCATTGATTTAATAATAATGACAAAAACCAAAAGCAACAAAACTTCGTTAAGAGACAAAAAGTCATCTTTAAAATGTTTCAAAGCTGACCAAAAAAAGAAAGAAAACCGACGATTACTGTAAACTGTGAAAAAAAATCGACTGTGTGTGGCTTATTACTCTGTAACCCTTTCTGTACGTTTTAACAAGAAATACCGTGCAGGAATCTTCCCTTCTCATTAATAGGGAGGAGATGATCCCCAAAAAGAAACATTCAGTGCATATGTATATACAGGAATAAAAAGGCTTTCATTGTGTTTGAATGTTATTCATGGCCCAAGTCTATTGACAGATAAACACCAGTCCTTACAAAAAATAAAGATAATCATGACGAGACACTCTTCGGCCTTGCATTACATAATTCCACTGTGCATTCCTAACTGTACATTGGTTGTATTTGAGCTTGAAAATGATGATTACGATTGCGGTATTAAAATGCACTTGTATCTTCAGGAAAAAAGTCTGAACAGTGTTGGGTAACACTTGAAGGAAGACATGAATAAACCCCTTCATTCCTTGTATGGAGAAAAAACGCTGATTATGTTGTGGACGCCGGTTTCATTACGCGCTATTTTCGCTTGAAATGATTTTTTTGTGAAGAAACAACAAAAATTTCTTATACTCCACCTATATAATGCTGAGCATTAGTCTATTCCGTTATGTACCGCCCGACAAGGTAAATATTCAATTTGAAAAATAGGGTCGGTCAGAGGTAGATCGGTCTCTTTGTTTAAATATAATAATATCATAATGTTCAACTGTTTTTTTGACTTTTAACTGTCGATAAGTTATACAAAATTTACAGCTGAATTTAAAACTTGAGAAACTATGTACACTTACAACAGTTGCATCATTTTCTCCTTCCCTTTTTGAGCGAATTCAAAAGAAAATCTGAAGTAATTGTTTCCATTTATAGAGCACACATGTCAGTTCTGACGTCTTGGATGAAGTATGCGTCCAATGCATACATATTTCGCAATGTGCCAGACATGTTATCAATAATGAATAAAACTGTCCTTCGGAAATTGAAAGTTACTCGCCACCGCTTTCAGTTTAAAATATCTCATGTAAAAGAATCTCATTACATATAAAAAATATGCTACACCTAACAAGGGCAAATATATAGGTACATATGTAATAGAGACGGTAGTGTATTGACAACATATTCGCTAATATTTATTTTAAGGAACAGTTGACACATGAGATACCGTCAAGTCGAATCTCGTCCCATGTGCCTCGAAAAATATAATTCCCTACACAAAGCGAAATCCCAGCCTCCTGTCGACTAAAAAACCAATCATTAGAGGTTCGCTATTAGAGGATTTTCCGCAAAGCTCTTTTGCAAGAAAAAGATCATCATCGTCAGTATCATTCCAAACTCATCTTTTAGTTCAATGTTATTACCTCACCATCATCATCATGATCAGCAACAAAAACCACTACGCTTTTAAGCCCATAATAATGATCAACCTAGACTGTCCCAGTTAGCCGAGCAACCGTGTAAATAAAAGAAAATCCTATTTTCTATTATTCTCTCTATTTCGTTTTCACTGTTACATCGTCTTTTTCCCTTTTATAACTTTTGATGTCAACTGCAAACTGCAACTCGTGTGTAGACGTTTATTTTTCGCAATTACTCTTTTTACATTTGTTTGGCTGTTTGGTAGGCGCATGCATAACGATAGAGCTGACATAATGATCACTTAAAAACTTGTTATAATATCTTCAAAGTAAGATTGGAAGCCCTTTTTCCAGTTGAAATCTAGGTTAAATATTATTCGATGAATGCGAAGTGACATACCGTAAGCTCTCCTATTAAAGCCGGGGTTTAGCCACCAGTTTGTAGTTGTGGAGGTGTTTCATTGTATTTTTATATTCATCTTTTCCATATTCCGCCTGTAAGAGACGGGAGGTTTTAGATCGTTCTGCTAATTATAGCCGTACTATAATAGGAGTACTTTCGGTATATACATATTACTTCTATGCAAGCCAGATAAAAACCATGCTGTTTTTGAAATATTGTGAAATAAAAGAAAAATAAGGAGGATGAAGTTTGTAATCAAATAATTGTCGACAGGAAGAGTCGACTTCCTTCTAAGAAAGGTGCACAACAAAACGAAGTAGTATGTAGTAAGTAGCAAGTGAAGTTTTTAGTTGAAAAACAATAGGTAGACAAAAAAAACGTTCTCTTTTCTTAAGTCAAGTTTATTTTATACTGTTTTCCTGTTTCGTGGTTGCTTGCCTCCGTTCCACTACTGCCACGCTGACACTCTCTCCTTCATACTAACTTGGACTTAAACGCGATGAGAAAGGAATCACTCAGCCATTAACAGGAAATTGTAACACACAAAACCTATTTTACAAGAGGGTGTACAACATTATAGCTAGAATATGATGCATAAAAATATACATATTTCTTTATAGAAACAACTCTTACGTTGTTTTTTACAGGAAATCTTCTCAAAAGTCGATTGAGATCACCGTTGGGAAACTGCTGGAAAAAACGAAAACGATAAAAAGCAATCCAGTCGTTATACGAAAGGATATCAGAGTTAGAGACAGATAAGTATTTTTTCTTCTTCTTCTTATCTTTGCAGTGGCTTTGAAATAAACTTATAAAACGGTAGCTGATATACAGTCGCTGTATATTTTTATAGCAGTACCAACCCTCTTCTTTTTTAGGGATGATCATCAGAACCAAAACAAAAGAATTGAATGTGATTATTATACAATGTCGGTTGATGATGAGTTACATTTGTACTAACTGCTTAGGGAATGGAGAAAAGGAAAATGATATCTATCCTTGACAAGTCTCTCCCCTTTTGTCGCATAAAGGCTCAAAAAGTTCAACAGGTAAAATTTCTTTTTGTACATGATACCAAACCAAACATACCTATTAACGCCACTACGCATTATATATCATTAATACACAATATATGTACCTGTTCATATAAAATTATTCACACATGGGATCACTCCTGAATATCATATATTTTCCCCGGTACACCTGTAGCTGAAAGTAATGTTTTGCATGCACCTGTCGTTGGATTCCCATCTATTCACTCCTTCTTTCCCTTATTTCGGTCGTGTTACTACTAGTTTTTCCTGTCTTCCAGACTGTGTGAGAGGATGAATGACAAGAGTTTAGCAACAGGCATTTTGGAATAGAAGGCCAAAACAGAAAAAATGAGGGTGAAACAAGCATGGGAAGCATCACGACATCGTTATACAATAAATTGATAATTGCCTCAGAAGCCTTGGTAATTTCCGTCAAGATTGTTTTCTCCGTTGCTTCTGTTACAATTTTTTTTTTCATTTCTTAAGTATCGTCTTCCCGTCTGATCGTACGTGCAACTTGATTTTAGAAGTAACTTTTTACTAAAAACGAACTGACATCCTCAATCCTCAGGAAATGAACAGACAAAGAACAAAATAAAGACTTAGGTACTGTTTGACATAATACGAGACACCAGGTTTCCAGTACAGCTCCATACAAAAACGAGCATGCGAGCGATCATCCATTTCTTACCCATTTTTTAATTTTGAACACGAAACGGAGTAAAGTTTGGAGTGTGGAAATACTACATACATTGATTCTTTCAAATCCAGTTACAATTAGCATACAATGTAATTTATTATACAAAAAAGCATGGACAAAACTATAAACAGTCTAATTTTCCGACAAAACAGCTTAAGTCTCTTACACCTGTTAAATGGGTAGGTATGCATAAAATTTATACTGAACAAAGCGCTTTACTGCTTTAGTTTTGTATACCACGAGGAGTATTAATTTATTTTGTTTATCTAATGTACAAGCTATTTTGTAAGCTATTGCAAATCATATCTGCACATCATGTAAATATGAAAATGATTAGTGATTAGGCCTCTTCGCACGCCCAATAGTTTTAACCATGTTCACGTCTTATTTGCTTTTCAGCCGACGGTTTGTTCCTGCAAACACAGACCTCTCTATTCACGTCTAGGTTTGCTACGTAGTTTTGATGTGTTGATGTGTGGTAAAATGGTATATAAAAAGTGTCCTTGATTCCGTGCATTACACCTTCCTCAACGATAAAAACGACGACTGCTAAAAAAATTATGATGATTATATGGGGACCTATTATCGTTTAACCATCATGACTAGTTTCTTCCATGTACTAAAATAAAACAAATTTAGCCTTTATCGAGAATTACACTTTAAAAATGCATAATACAAGCTTGTTCCGTCTGTCCTAATAAAAGAAGTTAAGACGTTTTTTATTCGGATATTTTATAACAGCACTGCTTTAGAATTTTCGCAAAATGGTTTGTAGTTGTAAGCAATAATATATTGAAAGTAGGGGATAATTAGGATAGTTTTTTAAAGTAATTGTGCACCAAACGGAGGTATTCGTACAGGGAAAAGTCGATGTTTTATCAGAAGGAAATTTTTTGGGACGTAGATAAACAAGCAAAGCAAATGGAACGAAGCTTCCCTTTTGTGAACGGACGGGTGCGGCGATGACGATTACTGCTATTAAATTGATTGCAATGCTAAAAGAGTAGAATTTGTAAAAACATGACAAACGATTGGAGACATGTTTTATTGCATAGAAAATGTACTCCACGTGTCTTGTTCAGGGGTCTTTTATGTAGGCTTTCCAGCAGAAAAATATGTGTGGGCTGGTCAAAGGTTAACAGGATGCATGTTTATTTTCTGGAAAACATTAAATGTGATTTAGTTTAATGTATGTAACTGGATAGGATTAATTAACAGACGTTCTGCGTTCAAGCGTTGCGGTTTTAGCTTAGCTGAACAACGATGTAAGTTTTAAAATCATGCTTAGAAAGAAGGAGTGAAATCAGGTATGGTTTTGTTTGAAGGTCGATTCCTATTTTTTGTATTGATCAATTGCAACATATGCAGCATAGTTCTATTTTAATGGAGTGGAGATGTTCAAAAAAGTGAAGGGTGTATATTTCTTTGTCAGATAAAAACCAGGTTTTTTTTATGAAGAATATATGACACAAAAGTTTCCTTCTCATCAGGCACACTTGGGTGCAGCGAAATAAAAATTGTATGCATTTCTATTCGATAGAGACACATTTCAAAACCCAGTGAGAATAATTCACGATTATGCCTAATTTTTGACAAGGTTTTCCTGTGGTTGTGCACCATCATTGGTTGTGTTTGCAATAAAATAGTACTTGTGCTCTTCTCCTTATAATATTTTTGAATGGATTTTTAAAGGCAAGGAGTGTACAGTGGAAATGATGATTAAATATCGTATTTGTCATGCGACTAGACAACCAGGTTTGAAAGTAAACCCAGTCGTAAATTGACAGTCAACGTGTTTTTCTTCAATTGTGTATCTATTTTAAATGACGTTACAAAATTTTAATTTTAATTGAGGAAAAGTTCAAGCCTAAAATGGTTTTTTATTAGCAAGCGTGTCAAGCTAAATCTGTGCGGCGAGATGTATTCTCTGGACATAATAATAATAGCAAGTCAGCATCCTTTCCATATGTGACATATAACATGAAGAGACAAAAATTCTAAAAGTATGTATCATGATGAAATTTTACACAACATCGATACGAAAAAGTAATTAAGTCAAAATCAAGATTTTTTCCTAATTTTTTACAGTGATCTTTTTCGTTATACTTTTGCATTATTTCAGCACTTAAGTTTTAATATTGTCTTTGAAGTTTTGGACAGATTAATCTTGTATAAAAATGGAAATAACTAGGTTGCAGTATTTTAGCCCTATGCAATTGTTCACACACCAAACAGGGGCGCTGGCTGCATACTACATGCACGTCTGTGGCTTTCAAACCACATCCGATTCCGGAGAAGCATTAGATTTTTTAAATGAAGACCTTAAATTCCTTATTCACTTCAGCTGTGCTGAAATCTTTCGTGGTCAAATTAGAAAAATTACTGCTATTTTAATATGTAATTAGCACAGGAACTTTGTACCCAAAACCGCGCAGCATATTATCTAGCTTTTACTTGTCCATAAGATGAAAACGTGTTTTTGGCTTATCAAAACATGAGGGAACAGAACATGGGAGGAAATTGTTCAACAGGAAAAATACTACAAAATGCGTTCTCTCATGTCGATCACATTCTTGTGAATATTTAAAACGATACCATACATAATATAATACGAATATATTTAGGTATAAGTACGAATATAGTAGAAGGGTTTGCCCAGCATTTTTTTGGTAATACAATTACCTCTTATTAACTTTGATGAATTGGATTCTAACAGCTTCAAGCTAGAGTTTTTTTAAGTAATACATTAAAAAAGGAATTTTATACTCGGAGACCTACAGGCAACTTCACCAAATCGAAAAAGCCAATAAGCAATAGGTCATAGAGCACGCCCAGA